>NW_025573320.1:0-16670 GCF_020424385.1 Procambarus clarkii
TACTGTTCGGTAATAGGGTTGTTGATTTGTGGAACCAATTACCGTGTAACGTGCTGGAGGTGGGGTCCCTCGATTGTTTCAAGCGCGGGTTGGACATGTGTATGAGTGGGATTGGGTGGTTATAGATAGGAGCTGCCTCGTATGGGCCAATAGGCCTTCTGCAGTTACCTTTGTTCTTATGTTCACCATCTCATCTTCCTATCCATCCACCTACTCATTTTTCTGACCATATATCTATCACCAATCGAGAGTGAAGTATACAACTTTAGAAACACTTTCCCACCAGGAGACTCGAACCCTAGCCAGCACAGAAGCCTTCCAGCAACTGGCATAACAGGTACTGGTGTTTAGGAGAGTTGTGCCTTAAGCATAGACACAGTGTTCTCCCATATTAACAGGGACTTGATGAAAAACGTAAAAATGACCCCTCACTTGCTCTAGTGCTCTTGGGAGGTGGTGGTCTTTGGAGTGTTAATATACTCCGAATTACCATCTCTTTTAGGGGTCTGAGCAGGTGGTGGAGTGGGTTAAGGCGTACCTGTTATGCCAGTTGCTGGAAGGCAACATTATTATGTTGTTTATGTTATGGCAACATTATTATTATATATATATATATATATATATATAATATATAATATATATATATATATATATATATATATATATATATATATATATATATATATATATATATATATGTATATATATAAGAACATAAGAACATAAGAACAAAGGTAACTGCAGAAGGCCTATTGGCCCATACGAGGCAGCTCCTATTCTATAACCACCCAATCCCACTCATATACTTGTCCAACCCGTGCTTGAAACAATCGAGGGACCCCACCTCCACAATGTTACGCGGCAATTGGTTCCACAAATCAACAACCCTGTTAACTGAACCAGTATTTACCCAAGTCTTTCCTAAATCTAAACTTATCCACTTTATACCCTTGTTTTCGTGTTCTGTCCTGTGTTGATACTTTTAATACCCTATTAATATCCCCCCCGGTTATGTCCATTCATCCACTTGTAAACCTCTATCATGTCACCCCTAACTCTTCGCCTTTCCAGTGAATGCAACTTAAGCTTTGTTAATCTTTCTTCATATGAAAGATTTCTAATTTGGGGAATTAACTTAGTCATCCTACGCTGGACACGTTCAAGTGAATTTATATCCATTCTATAATATGGCGACCAAAACTGAACTGCATAATCTAAATGGGGCCTAACTAGAGCAAGATATAGCTTGAGAACCACACCAGGTGTCTTGTTACTAACCGCTGCGATTAATAAATCCAAGTGTCCGATTTGCCTAATTACGAACATTTATGCATTGATCCTTTTGTTTTAAATTCTTACTAATCATAACTCCCAGATCCCTTTCGCAATCCGACTTCGCAATCACAACACCATCTAGCTCGTATCTTGTAACTCTATCATCATTACCTAACCCTCAGAACTTTACATTTATCAGCATTAAACTGCATCTGCCAATCCTTTGACCATTTCAAAACCCTATCTAGATCAACTTGAAGTGATAGTGAGTCCTCCTCCGAATTAATTTCCCTACCGATTTTCGTATCATCGGCAATTTGCAAATGTTGCTACTCAAACCTGAATCTAAATCATTTATATATATTATAAACAACAGAGGTCCCAGGACAGAGCCTTGAGGCACTCCACTTACAACATTTTCCCACTCTGACTTGATTCCATTTATACTAACTCTCTGTTTCCTTTGGTATAGCCATGCCCTAATCCAGCTTAATATAGCACCCCCAATACCATGAGACTCTATCTTTTTAATCAGTCTTTCATGTGGCACTGTATCAAAAGCTTTGCTAAAGTCAAGGTATACAACATCGCAATCCTTACCACTATCAACTGCCTCAACAATGCTAGAATAAAAAGATAACAATTTGTTAAACATGAACGGCCATTTATAAAACCATGTTGCGACTCAATTATTAATTTATGTTTTTCAAGATGAAGACGAATTTTATTTGCTATTATAGATTCGAGTAACTTTCCCACAATAGACGTTAGGCTAATTGGTCGATAGTTAGACGCAAGTGATCTATCTCCTTTCTTAAAAACTGGTATCACATTAGCAACTTTCCAAAACTCTGGCACTCTGCCTGACTCTATTGATTTATTAAATATGGTTGACAGTGGGTCACAAAGCTCCTCTTTGCATTCTTTAAGCACCCTGGCAAACACTTCATCCGGCCCTGGGGATTTGTTTGGTTTGAGTTTTACTATTTGTTTAAGAACATCCTCCCTGGTAACTGCTAAACTCGTCAACCTGTCCTCGTCCCCACCCACATAGACTTGTTCGGCTGAAGGCATATTGTTGAGTTCCTCTTTAGTAAATACAGATACAAAATTTTATTAAAAATACTACTCATCTCTTCATCACTATCTGTTATTTGACCTGTCTCAGTTTTTAATGGACCTATCCTTTCCCTAGTCTTGGTACGATATAACTGAAAAAACCCTTTAGGATTTGTCTTTGCTTGCCCTGCTATGCGAACTTCATAGTTTCTTTTTGCTTTCCTTATCTCTTTTTTAACATTTCTAACCAGTTGTACGAATTCCTGTTCTAAAGTGACCTCCCCATTTTTAATCCTTTGTACCAAGCTCTCTTTTTACCTATGAGGTTCTTCAAATTCTTTGTTATCCACTTTGGGTCATTAGTATTCGATCTATTCAATTTGTATGGTATACTACGTTCCTGTGCTTTGTTTAGAATATTCTTAAATAAGTTATATATTGAATCCACATCGAAATCCCCATTTAAGTCACCTATCGCTGGGTTCATGTCTCGCTCCAAGACCGGCCCACACCCCATACCCAAGACTTTCCAATCAATTTGACCCAAAAATTTCTTAGGCTATTAAAATCAGCTTTTCGAAAATCTGGCACTTTAACAGAATTTTCTCCTACTGGTCTATTCCATTCTATGCTAAATCTGATTTCTTTGTGATCACTGTTCCCTAGCTCACTCCCTATTTCGATGTCATTAATTTGCGTTTCCCTGTTAGTTAACACTAAATCTAAAATATTATTTTCCCGTGTTGGTTCCTTAATGTGTTGCGTAAGAAAGCAATCGTCAATTAATTCTAGAAAATCTTCTGCTTCACTATTCCCTGTTTTGTTCAACCAGTTTATTCCGCTAAAATTAAAGTCACCCATGACATAAATACTGTTAGATCTAGATGCTCTAGATATTTCATCCCATAGATGCTTTGCTTCCATTCTGTCTAAATTTGGTGGCCTATATATTACTCCTATTATAATATTATTAGCTTTTTCGTTTAATTCAATCCAAATAGTTTCTGTGTGTGGCTCTGTTTTGATTCCCTCTTTGAGACTACATTTCAAATTGTCCCTAACATATATGGCTACTCCACCTCCTCGTCTAATATATCTATCTGTGTGAAATAGTTTAAATCCATATATTTGATATTCAGCTAATAGTTCTCTATTTTCTACATTCATCCACGTTTCGGTAAGTGCAATAATATCTATTTTTTTCTGTGCAGACAAGAGCATTTAATTCGTTAATTTTATTTCTTAGACTTCTACTGTTAGTGTAATATACCCTAAGTGAATTGTTATTTTGCGGACCTTCTCTTTCCCTGATCGTTTTGCCAATTCCTTTCTCCCACAAACACATACTTTTATTACCTCCTTCCTCCAAATCAATTCCCATACCTCTATCTACTAACAGTTTAAACCCAAACAAACACCTCTAACCACTTCTTCTAACGAGTTCGCAACAGCAACAACCCCAGCTCTCGATAGATGCACCCCATCACGAGCATACATTTCATTTCTTCCATAGAAGTGTTCCCAGTTGTCTATGAAAGATATTGCATTTGATTTGCAATATCTTTCCAGCCGGCAATTGACACCAAGTGCCCTCGATATCCATTCATTTCCCACTCCCTTTCTTGGAAGAATGCCACATATGATCGGGATTCCTCCCTTGCTCCTAACTAACTCTATGGCTGTTTTATACCTCTGAATCAGTTCCTCACTCCTAACTCGACCAACATCATTTCCTCCCACGCTAATGCAAATAATGGGATTGTTCCCATTACCAGCCATAATATCATTCATGTTGTTTATAATATCACCAATGCCAGCTCCGGGATAGCAAACCCTTAACCTGTTCCCCCTATCTCTAGCACAAAACGTTCTATCCAAATACCTTATCTGGGAATCTCCCACAACTAATGTTTGCTTAGGTACTTCCTTTACTTTCTGAGGAAAGTAAATGTAATAAGTTTTACGAAACGCGCTCGTGTCGCGTCAGACTAGAAATAAAAATGAATTTTGGAGAATTGATTTTTGATTTACCTCCAACAGTGAAACGAAATGTACGAAAGATTGAAAATACCTTATCTGGGAATCTCCCACAACTAATGTTTGCTTAGGTACTTCCTTTACTTTCTGAGGGGCCTGCGCTTCCTTTCTCTTCGTTGCTTTTCCTTTTGCGCGATCCGCAGTCTCACCACAGCACTCGTCCTCCAAAACGTCAAATGAATTAGAAGTTGCTATGGCGTTTGAAGGCGGCTTTATCAAAGTCTTCTTAAGGCCCCTGTCTTTCACAACTCTCCAAGACGAGGTCCCTTTACTACTGGTAAAGGTACTGGTTACATATCATTATGTAAGAGGTTAATTTTTTTTTATTGGAGTTAAAATTAACGTAGATATATGACCGAACCTAACAAACCCTACCTAACCTAACCTAACCTATCTTTATAGGTTAGGTTTGGTTAGGTAGCCGAAAAAGTTAGGTTAGGTTAGGTTAGGTAGGTTAGGTAGTCGAAAAGCAATTAATTCATGAAAACTTGGCTTATTAGGCAAACCGGGCCTTGCATAGTAGGCTCAGAAGTGAGTTCTGGCTACTAGGTACGACATATATATATATATGTATATATATATGTGTATATATATATATATATATATATATATATATATATATATGTATTTATATATATATATATATATGTATATATTGTGACGGTAACGCGTTGGTGTTCGGCTGTTTAAGGCTAGGGGTATGGCCTCGTCACATAGTTATAAAAAAAAATAGAAAAACTGGAACTTCGTCTGTGGTAAGGTAAGGAGAAGACACACAAAACACAAGTAAACTTTAACAATGAAATTTTAATTACGTTAAATAAATCAAAACATGAAAATAATGCACAAACAAATTCTAATAATAAAATCAATCAATCAAAATAATAAGAATACTTAAATGACACAATGAAAAGTTACGTTAAGGCAAAATAACAAGAAGTGCAACACAAAGGTAAGTGGGAGGTGCTGGAATATTGGCTTAAAGCCACCACCTCTCTCAGTACACGCTAGAGTCTAGCTGGGAGGTGTGATGGCCACGAAAGCACTGAACATTCTGAGGACTGATGTTGGGGCGACCCCAGACATCAGGTAGTATAGGGGGGGGGGGCGAGGCAGGTGCAGCCAGACCGGCGACCAATCAGCGGAGCCGTAGCGATCAACGGGTAGTTTGGTGGTTGGAGTTCGAACAGGTGGCTGGCTGCATACGTTTTGCTCACCTTGGCAAGCCTTGCTGGTGTTGTTGTCGTTGTTGGACATTTCTTCCATAGTCTTTTTATATAATTGTGAAGACGTAATTATGGAGGGAAGAGCAGGCTCAATCTCTTGAAGGAGATTATCGTCACAACTCTCCCCCGAAGCCTGCGGTTCTGGAAGAAGTACGTCGTTATGTGGTGGAGTAATGGATGGAGTTGCTTCTACTTCATAAACTCTGGAGAGATCATGGGCTAAGATGTTGTCAGACTCTTGGTATAGCGTGTCTCCAGGTTGAATTTCTGCAGTTAGCAAGCCCATAGTAGAAGACGTTGAGATGAGAAGTGGGCGTGCTGCAGGAGGTGTAGGGTGGTGTGGTCCGTATTGATGGTGGACCGAGCACTTTTCAGGTGTGGAGTGAAGTGCTGAAGCTTCAGGATGAGGAAGAGTAGCTCCTTGCCAATTGTTCCGTCGTTCCTTGTAGCAGTAGTCGCTGACAGGTGTATTCTTCTCGCCTCGTTGCTGCATCACGACACCACCATCGTCGGTACCATTGGCGTCGACATGGAGGATGTAGGGCTTATCTGACGAGGTGAGAGTGGAATTAGAAGAGGGCATAGGAGCACGAGTATTATCCTGAAAGCATTTGGGAAGATCATTAAGGATTTTGGAATTAGAAAGCGCCGACTCCTTGTCAGTGCTTTCGGGAGAAGAAGCCGGGATGGTCTCACTGTGGATGTAGGGTTCTGTGAAGGTAGAACAATTAATCAAGACAGTGGGAGGAGTACCATTATATTGCTTCAGGAGGTTGACGTGGCACAGCTGGGTCTTCCGCCGCCTATCTGGAGTCTCTATGACGTATGTGTTGTTGTTTCTGCACTCTTTGACGCAGTAGGGTCCTGAAAATTTGTTTTGTAAAGGTGAACCTGGGATAGGAAAATAGGCAAGGACGAAGTCTCCCGGCTTGAATTTTCTTACTTTGCTGGTCTGGTCGTAATGAGTCTTCATTCTCACCTGGGCTTTCAATAGATTATCATGAGCAAAGTGGTGGACTCTCTCTAGAATGTGTTGAAGGTTTTGAAGAAACTGGGGCACATTCTGATGCTCACTGAAGGTGGCATCTCTGAGAGAGTCTTTGAAAGCCTTAAGGGGAGTACGGCACTTACGGCCGTAGAGCATCTCATAAGGAGATACTCCTAGGGACTCATTGGGGAGACTTCTGAAAATACACATTATTAGGTCAATCTGCTTATCCCAATCCTTTGAGGTTTCACTACAAAACTTTTTCAAGAGTGCTTTGATGGTCTGATGACTACGTTCAAGAGAACCCTGTGAAGCAGGATGATAGGGGCTGGACAATACCTGTTTGATGTTGAACTCCTCCAGTGTCCTTTTGAAGAGATCACTGGTGAAGTTGGTGCCACAGTCACTTTGAATCTCCCTGGGAAATCCGTATTGAGTGAAGATCTTCAATAGATGTTTGATAACCGTAGCAGCCGTGATGTTCTTCACTGGAACTGCTATGGGAAATCTGGTGGTAGGACACAGGATGGTTAGGATGTAGGCGTTACCTGAACTGGTCCGAGGTAAAGGACCAACACAGTCTATTATGAGTCTGTGGAAAGGTTCCGCAGGCACCTGTATGGGAATCAGTGGTGCTCTGGGAATGGAGACGTTCGGTTTGCCTGCCATCTGACATGTATGACACTGTTTTACGTACTGTTTGACGTTATTTACCATACCTGGCCAGTAGTAGTCTTGGCGAATCCCATGGTAAGTCTTGTTGAAGCCGTAGTGGGAGAATGCTCCGTGGGCCAGGTGTAGAATAGTGGGCCGCAGGCTGGTGGGAATCACAAGTTGTTCGGTGTTGGCCCAATCGTCCTCCTCCTTCAGTTTACTGGGTCTATATCTGCGGTAGAGCAAGTCGTTCTCTAGGAAGAACCCAGGAATACTGTCGGGTTGAGTCTCAGCCTGGAAAAACAATGGTGTTAAAGTAAGATCTTCCCTCTGCAACTTACGGAACTCCAACTTGGTCAGATGCGGGGGTAGTTTCTGAGGGTCTTGAGGGACAGCGGTAGCAGTAGAGTCAGCTGGCTGTGGACGTGCGGCTTGTGCACGGGTGGTCACGAGAACCGGAGGAGAAACTTCATCACTCTCTTGAACCTCTGCTGGAACATACTCGAGAATAGGATTTATTGGCACAGAGTTACACACCTGGGGTTTGTCCATGACGATCAGGTTGGTCGGTTGCAGGTCTTCTGCCAAGTCGTTGCCTAGGAGAAGTTGCACTCCAGGCATGGGAAAAGGCTTTTCCCTGACGGCGACTTGGACTTCCCCGTTCACGTAGGGACAATTCAGGTGGACTCTGGCGAGAGGGTATGGAGTGGTAGCAGTGAGGTCAGTGATGAAGACTGTTTCCCCGGTGTAGACTATGTTGGGCACAGCCGACTTCAAGATGATCGATTGTAGAGCCGCTGTGTCCCTCAAGATCTTCAATTTGAAACGTCCCTCCGGATTTGAACCGTTGGCAGAGACAGTTCCAGTATACAGGTGGTTACTGAAAAGAGAAAGATCATTAACATCAACACCAACATTCATCACAGGCTTACCGGACTTAGGAGGAGTTGGTTTGGGTCGTTGTTGGTCAGTGGTTCCCTTGTATTGAGACTTACCACACTTGTCTATGGTATGTCCATAGAGTCTACAATACTTGCAGTACAGTTGTGAACCAGCTTGATCGGGGCTCACCTTCTCGTAACTGTACCACGACTTCTTACTGGAGGATGGTTCAGGTGTCAGCCGGTGGATGAGGCTGTAAGTGTCAGCCGACTTAGCACACTTCAGGTAGTCGGTTTCTTCTTTATCTGCTAAGTAGAGGCGGACAGGAGGCGGCACACGTCTCAAGAATTCTTCAACAAGCATCAGGTTGACGAGTTCTGCAAAAGTAGAGACATGTGCTGCTTCCAGCCATTTCATGAAATACCTCCGTTTCGTGTTAGCAAACTCGAGGAAGGTAGTGGTACTTGCCTTCAGGTGGTCACGGAATTTCCTTCTATAACTTTCAGTAGAGAGGAGGTAGGCGTCCAACACTGCTTGTTTCAGAGTGTAGTAGTCATTCTCAGACGCCAAAGTACTGAGTGTGACTGCAGCTCTACCTGTAAGATGGACTCTGAGAAGTGTGGCCCATTGGTCGACAGGCCAACTGAGTTGATTAGCAAGGGTTTCAAAGGTGGTGAAAAAAACATCAACTTCTGCTTCTACAAAGGATGGCATTAACTTACTTGCATGTGATATATTAAAACTGACGGGAAGATTGGCAGTAGCTTGCTGGCGTTGAGCGAGGTGTGAAGTTTCCAACGTGTATTCCCGTTGACGACACTCAAGAGCCAGAGTCGCTTGTTGCTTGTCATGTTCACGTTGCATTTCCAACTCGCGTTGTTTGGTTTCAAGCCGTATGCGTTCCCGCTCCTGGAGTAAGGCAATCTCACGTTCTTGTTCTTCCCTTCGTATGGCAGCTGCTCGTTCTTGTTGTTCGAGGGCTTCCCTTTGCTGTTCGCGGGCTTCCTTTTGCTGCTCACGTTCAATCTTAGCCAGCTCTAGTTTAAGTTTCATCGTTGCCAAGTCAGTTTTATCTGCAATATAGTAAGTTTCATGAGTTTCAGAGTCTATCTTACCTTGCTCTAAATAGTAATCCAGCAACAGGTTGTGTAGGTCATTTTTGTTGGCTTGATAGGGAACTTCTAGTTGATACTCATGTGCAAGAGTTTGTAGTTCAGTCCTCTTGGCACGACTTAAAGTCCCTATTTCACCTGCTGGATTTGCACGGAAAGTTTGGAGACGAAACATGGTGAAATTAGCAAATAAAGGTACACGAATGTTCAATAATGAAATGTCAGAAACAGGACAACGTGGCAACTGGTACCTATCCTGTGTAATCTTTAACAATTAACGTTAAGTGAAAGATATTAAATGATTAAATGAAATCAGGGCGCAGGAAATCTTGTACCCGGTACTCATGTAAGAGAATAAGGGCAAGAAAATCCTACTAACAAATGAAACAAAGTTTCGAAAACAAATGAAACAGTTAAATGCTTCAAAAGTAAAATTGGTAGTCCAAGGATGTAGGCATACCTTGCCAAGTCTCTATAGGACATAAAGCAAGTTTTTCCTACTGAATTTAATATGATACTTACAGAATTAGCGAACTTTTGTGCTCTGAAAAAATAAGCTAATTCCCTACCGTTGTATGTATCATCATCTCTGACTGACGTGTAGGGGTGCGAGGTGTCAACTGGTGACGAGAACTGCTGCTGAGGTCCCAATTCAGCAACTAAAGTTCGAGCTAGAGGAACTATGGCCCTCTTTGTCCTCCTACAGTCAGATTGCAGAAGATTGGGTACTCTTGACCCGGGGCAGACCACAGTACCAGGGTACCAATATGATGATCTGTCAGAATGAGAAATATTCAAGGGACATAGATGGTAAATACGAGTAATAACAAGGAGGGAGAGATGACCAATTAAGAGTATGACTGAGGCCTACAGTCACCACGTAATCCAAAGTTGTCTCACCTTCACTATATGTTACTCTCGTAATGCACAATACACCGCACCTTATAAAAAATGAAATTGAATGAAAAATAGTAAAGCTACGTTAACAAAGTTAAATACGCTTACCATAAATTACCACTTGGCACCAGTACCTGAGTGAAGCTCCTAGGACAGGCCCCCATATAACTTGTGACACCAACGCGTTACCGTCCTTACCTTACCACAGACGAAGTTCCAGTTTTTCTATTTTTTTTTATAACTTGTGACGGTAACGCGTTGGTGTTCGGCTGTTTAAGGCTAGGGGTATGGCCTCGTCACATAGTTATAAAAAAAAATAGAAAAACTGGAACTTCGTCTGTGGTAAGGTAAGGAGAAGACACACAAAACACAAGTAAACTTTAACAATGAAATTTTAATTACGTTAAATAAATCAAAACATGAAAATAATGCACAAACAAATTCTTATAATAAAATCAATCAATCAAAATAATAAGAATACTTAAATGACACAATGAAAAGTTACGTTAAGGCAAAATAACAAGAAGTGCAACACAAAGGTAAGTGGGAGGTGCTGGAATATTGGCTTAAAGCCACCACCTCTCTCAGTACACGCTAGAGTCTAGCTGGGAGGTGTGATGGCCACGAAAGCACTGAACATTCTGAGGACTGATGTTGGGGCGACCCCAGACATCAGGTAGTATAGGGGGGGGGGCGAGGCAGGTGCAGCCAGACCGGCGACCAATCAGCGGAGCCGTAGCGATCAACGGGTAGTTTGGTGGTTGGAGTTCGAACAGGTGGCTGGCTGCATACGTTTTGCTCACCCTGGCAAGCCTTGCTGGTGTTGTTGTCGTTGTTGGACATTTCTTCCATAGTCTTTTTATATAATTGTGAAGACGTAATTATGGAGGGAAGAGCAGGCTCAATCTCTTGAAGGAGATTATCGTCACAATATATATATATATATATTATATATATATATATATATGTATATATTATATATGTATATATATATATATATATATATATATATATATATATATATATATATATATATATATATATATATATATATATATATATATATATATATATATTATTAAATATGACCGAAAAAGTAAGATTAATAATTCTAACACGAATTTTCTCAATCTTTCGTACATTTCGTTTCACTGTTGGAGGTAAATCAAAAATCAATTCTCCAAAATTCATTTTGGAGAATTCTATTTATTCTATTCATCGATAGATACAGCGATAGCAGGCGGCTTGACGTTTGCGAGGCACTACACATCAAGAAGTCAACACCAGCAATCAACAGCCAATTATTGCACAACTATATTCTACCCACCTCAAGACTCCGCTCCAATATAGAAGCATCAAGAAATATGGACCAATAGGCTTTCTACAAACACTTCTATTCAATATCCATTGTTTCGTGTTCTGTCTTGTGTTGATGAAATTAATACCATATTAATACTCTTGTTCTGTCTTGTGTTGATGAAATTAATACCCTATTTATACCACATCTTGTTCTGTCTTGTGTTAATGTCACATCACCCCTTCCACCTCACTCAAATTTTAATATAATATCGGAGATGCGTAAGTTCTATTCAGTTGTGTATTTGTGAACTAAAGTCTTTGAAAATGTAATAAGTTTTACGAAACGCGCTCGTGTCGCGTCAGACTAGAAATAAAAATGAATTTTGGAGAATTGATTTTTGATTTACCTCCAACAGTGAAACGAAATGTACGAAAGATTGAAAAAATTTGTGTTAGAATTATTAATCTTACTTTTTCCGTCATATTTAATAATATATGTCTACAGGAAAGACTGCTACCAAAAATATACTAATATATATGTGTATATATATATATATATATATATATATATATATATATATATAGATATATATATATATATATATATGAATATATATATATATATATATATATATATATATATATATATATATAATATATATATATATATATATATATAGAATATATATATGAATATATATATATATATATATATATATATATATATATATATTTATATATATATATATACATATTATATATATATAACATATTCATATATATATATATATATATGTAATATATTACATATATATATTACATATATATATGTAACTATATTACATATATATATATATATATATATATAATATATTATATATATAATATATATTATTATATATATATATATATATATATATATATATATATATATATGTGGGAACCGACCTGTGAGATTTATATTTATTTAATTTATATGAATTTATATTTACGTTAATTTATATACTTCGATAGCAATTTGTATAATGTTAAGTGGACTGTATTTCTGCAATAATCTCTTAATCTCACAAATCGATCCTCTACACATTAGGGGGGGTTTATATTACACATATGCAGCCAATCAAATTACAGTAATAGCTACATACATTGTTGAGGTTCCTTCTCTTATAGTACAGCAGGTTAGTCCACCAGGTATAACTAGAGTGTAGACACCAAATTATCCTCTTTGAGGTAGCTTCTATCACCCAGTAACTGGTGCACATAATCTTGCATCCTCGTCTTGACCTTTAGTTTGAGGCTTCCACGTGATCTCTAACCGGGTCACCCTATATCCTGACATTAATGGCCATAAATGAATGATAAACGGGTTTCGGATAGACACTTAACTTGAATTTGTAGACAGCGTGTTGACAATGGTACACCTTTGGGTTCCATAACACTACGTCCAAGTAAATTTAACAGGAGCCGAATTTGCTCCCGTGTGAGCCTCTGGTCTCAGTATAAACAATCGCTGCCCCTTCCTCCTCACTCTGACGCCTGGCCTACTTTGTCCAGATTTCAGAAAGTGATAGAAGGGTCACATTTACTCTACTTTAATATTGATAATTAAGTTAATTTATATAAGATGTTTTTATGATGGTAAAGTCTAAAGACTAATGTATTTAAGAACAATTCCCACCATAATAGGTGGTGAATTATAATAGTATGTGGTGATGATATCCCGTTTTCTATAGACGGTAATTCCACTACAAGTTACGTTTTCTATGGGTAACTTGTTGGTAATACACAGCACTTATTATCTGTATGTATGATATTAAATGGTGTCGGATTTTCCGACATAATTCCCCAGGGGGCTGCTCACGGGTCGAAGTCCTCTTTAGAACAGACGAACACCGATACTCCTCCTTCGAATTATTAGATTAATTTGATGTTAGTAGTTAGTAATCACACATTTGTGTGTCTGTTCGTACAGGACGGATGTCCCGTACTAGAGTTGCAGGGGTTAGAAGTCTAATGCGATTTCATTTCCCTGTCAACTCTTGAAAGGCTAATATTCAAGCCTAATTACATATTATTTAACCCAGAAGACTGGATGTGATCAAGTACTACAGTCAAGTATGATTCAGGGACTGCAGTGAGATCAGTGACATCAGATATAACTTGAAGTTTCTTCAGGTAACTGGTCACTGATATATAAACACTGAGGCCCATGGAATACATCTTGATTAAATAATAAATGTATCAAATCAGTCATCAGATTTATTGGGTTTTAATTTAGTTAATTGATTCAGAAGATTGAATAGCTCATCATTAAAGTAAAGTATGGTTCTGAGACTGCAGTGGGTTCAGTGACATTGGTCGCAGTGACTTGTAGCTGTTTTAGGCTACTGTTCACTGATTTGCCACTGAGGCCTCATGAACTCATCTTCAGCTTTAAATGATGATACTAACATCAACCTCTGTTGGTATAGTCAGCTGTAATCTCCTTAGTATAATGCTACTGGAGAAATATAATCAGCTGACAAATTTAGATCTCTACTGGTATTGTTTATCTGCAGGCATAGGTCTCCTCAGGCTTGATACTGGGCCTGAGAGTAATTTACCTCCTGCAGAGTTTAACATGGTTATACCCTGATATTTAGTAGGGCTACCAATGAATTGATGGTAGTAGTCTGTCCCCACAAGGACAGCCATTTGGCATTTGATTTGCTCAAATTTACCTGCAGCTGCTTGATAATAGCTTTCCAGGTCAGCATAATCAACTTGAGATTGTTGTGACAAATCTTCACATTTCTTGATCTGTCTTGTTAAGTGGCCTTTAAGACCTGCAAGGGTTCTTTTCATTCTCCCTGCATTATCCATACTGGCTCGTTGGTGAAGCCTTGTGGGGCTTGTACTTGGGCTGCTCATAATACTGAACAAACACTAATGGTAGCCTAGGGTAAATTCTGAACTCACTAGGCAATAATCCTACCTCTACTAGAGGTTAGCACTTAAAATTAATACACATTATATATATACAATCATACACACTAATGATTTGAGTGATAAACCAGTGTCACTGGAAGTACCTTTAGGTTAGCTCTTCTATATCACCCTAGGATGGTAGAGACACTAATTAATCACTCAAAGGTGTAATGATCATAAGTAAATTATATATATATACAACTCAATTCGAGTTGATAAAAATTACACCCAAAATAGGGTCTGGACCATTCATTAATGGTGTTAGGTTATTCAATATAGTACAACTGACTATGGTAATAATGGGACTAGGATGAACGATAATAGTTCAACTAGTCAATGGTTAATATCCTACCCTGTTGTGGGTTGGCAATTAGTAAATATTATATTGAGATCACTAGTGCAATATATATTAAATAATTCTCTATTTTGGAGAAATAATATACACAATTATTGATAATAGCCTCTTAATTAGCCTCTATGAAACTTCTAATATTATCTAGAAGTATTAAATATTATTAGTGACCTCGCGAAATAAAGTCCACAAAATTCGTAGATAATCTCTCGCGAAATGTAACACCACGAAATCCGTGAACAATCTCGCGAAGACACAGTCACTAATTTGGCTGGATTCTATATTAGCGCTGTCATTTCACGAAATAACACGCCACCAAATATCTGTGGGTGTGCATGAAACCGCTGACGAAGCTGAACTGGGCTGAGGGAGGCTCCTGAGCTCCCTCGAGGCTACGCTGCCGTCTTGACTGCTGGCTTTGTTTAAATAACACTGCACTAGTATATTTAATGAATCCACTGGTTAACTGGTTCATCCGGTACTAAGATGACCAAATGTGGGTTCATAGGACCGAATAATCCGGTTCGAAGGACCAAATAATGTGGGAACCGACCTGTGAGATTTATATTTATTTAATTTATATGAATTTATATTTACGTTAATTTATATACTTCGATAGCAATTTGTATAATGTTAAGTGGACTGTATTTCTGCAATAATCTCTTAATCTCACAAATCGATCCTCTACACATTAGGGGGGGTTTATATTACACATATGCAGCCAATCAAATTACAGTAATAGCTACATACATTGTTGAGGTTCCTTCTCTTATAGTACAGCAGGTTAGTCCACCAGGTATAACTAGAGTGTAGACACCAAATTATCCTCTTTGAGGTAGCTTCTATCACCCAGTAACTGGTGCACATAATCTTGCATCCTCGTCTTGACCTTTAGTTTGAGGCTTCCACGTGATCTCTAACCGGGTCACCCTATATCCTGACATTAATGGCCATAATGAATGATAAACGGGTTTCGGATAGACACTTAACTTGAATTTGTAGACAGCGTGTTGACAATGGTACACCTTTGGGTTCCATAACACTACGTCCAAGTAAATTTAACAGGAGCCGAATTTGCTCCCGTGTGAGCCTCTGGTCTCAGTATAAAAACAATGGCTGCCCTCCTCCTCCACTCTGACGCCTGGCTTACATTGTCCAGATTTCAGAAAGTGATAGAAGGGTCACATTTACTCTACTTTAATATTGATAATTAAGTTAATTTATATAAGATGTTTTTATGATGGTAAAGTCCAAAGACTAATGTATTTAAGAATAATTCCCACCATAATAGGTGGTGAATTATAATAGTATGTGGTGATGATATCCCGTTTTCTATAGACGGTAATTCCACTACAAGTTACGTTTTCTATGGGTAACTTGTTGGTAATACAGCAGCACTTATTATCTGTATGTATTATATTAAATGGTGTCGGATTTTCCGACAATATATATATATATATATATATATATAATATTATATATATATATATATATGTATTATATATATATATATATATATATATATATATATATATATATATATATATATATATTATATATATATATATATATATAATATATATTATATATATATATATATATATATATATATATATATATATATAATATATATATATATATATATATATAAACTTCTCTGTAATATTAGTCTCACCCATTATATCTGTTTCTTTGTTTGTACAAATTTCTCCCACCACTTTGCATGATTAGTGCCTCAAACTTTCACTTAACTCTTTTCATTTCTTTCTACCTGCAGGCTTGGATTTTCCAGCACACGTGTGGGCGGAGTGTGCCTGGTGCTTGTACTGGCAGGTGTGGCGGGCGTGGGCGTGTCTCTGCCCATAGCTCTCAGGGTCGACTCAAGTGCTGGACTCCAGCAGAGGCTGGACACGGCTAAGGCT
>NW_025573321.1:0-17712 GCF_020424385.1 Procambarus clarkii
CCCCATGTTAGAAACCCATATGTTAGAAACCAGCATGTTAGAAACCCCCATGTTAGAAACCAATATGTTAGAAACGCACACATTAGAAACCTCAAATGTTAGAAACCCCCATGTTAGAAACCCATGTTAGAAACCACATGTTAGAAACCCCACGTTTAGAAACCTCCAAGTAGAAAATGTTAGAAACCCACATGTTAGAAACCCACGTTTTAGAAACCTCCAATGTTAGAAACCCTCATGTTAGAAACCCCCAAGTTAGAAACCCCCATGTTAGAAACCCATGTTAGAAACCCCCATGTTAGAAACCCCTATGTAAGAAACCCACATGTTAGTAACCCACATGTTAGAAACCCCATGTTAGTAAACCCATGTTAGAAACCCCATGTTAGAAACCCATGTTAGAAATCATATGTTAGAAACCTACATGTTAGAAACCCCCATGTTAGAAACCCCTATGTTAGAACCCCACATGTTAGAAGCCCACATGTTAAAAACCCCTATGTTAGAAACCCCCCATATTAGAAACCCACATGGCAGAAACCCTCATGTTAGAAACCCCCATGTTAGAAAACCCCATGTTAAAAACCCACGTTAAAAACCCACATGTTAGAAAACCCCCATGTTAGAAACCCTCCATGTTAGAAACCCCTATGTTAGAAACCCCCATGTTAGAAACCCACATGTTAGAAACCCCATGTTAAAAACCACATGTTAGAAACCCCCATGTTAGAAACCCCCACCAATGCTAGAAACCCCCAATGTTAGAAACCACCAATGCTAGAAACCCCCAATGTTAGAAACCCCGAATGTTAGAAACCCCCATGTTAGAAACCCCCCATGTTTGAAACCTCCTTGTTAGAAACCCATATGTTAGAAACCCCCCACGTTAGAAACCAACGTGTTAGATGGTCTCACACACCTGTCATTCGTCTCACACACCTGTCACCCGTCTCACACACCTGTCATCTGTCTCACACCCACCTTCCACCCGTCTCCACACAACACACCCGTCCACACCGTGCACCCAACACACCTGTCACCCGCTCGCACAACACCTGTCATCAGTCTCACACACCTGTCATCTGTTTACTCACACACCTGTCACCCGTCTCACACACCTGTCACCCGTCTCACACACCTGTCACCCGTCTCACACACCTGTCATCAGTCTCACACACCTGTCATCTGTCTCACACACCTGTCACCCGTCTCACACACCTGTCACCCGTCTCACACCAGCCTAAGGTCCCACACCTGATTAATCAGTCGTAATGAATCTTATAATTTTTTAATATAAATTTGCATTTACATTCAATTTAAGGTTCAAACTTTTCTAATATGATAACCTGACATTCTTATCTCCTCCTTCTCTTTCTCTTCCCTCTTTCTCCTCTTCCCCCTTTCTCCACTTTCTCCCTTCCTTGCTCTTCCCTACACTAAGATTTACAGTGTCCAACAAACGCTCACGAGGCGGTTGCCGGGAGCTTGAGCTCGACAGAGAGTACACACAGTTAGCACAAGCAGGAGAGTTCCTCCCCCACCAGACCCTCAGACCAGGATAAATACTTACAAGGAAACTGAATCTAGGGAAATAGACGAGACGGGATCACAATACATTTTCCCTACGCTGGGGGGCGCTTCAGGGAAATAGAAACCCTTTAGGGAAATATATATATATAACTTCTACACGGAAAGAGGTTATATATGTATAAAAAATTTCAATTTTATACATATATTTTCTTTTATTTTCGTAATTACTGATCAAAGAAATTGTTTCGAGAAAAACATTGATTTTTTGTTTTCGGAAAACAATGAGAGAAAACTGTTTTTTTTTTTTTGGAAGGGGAAACATTTCTGTTTTCTTTGTCTGTTGCGTCAAATTCCCCGACGAGGGAATTTGATGCATATAGATGGGGCTCTGGAAGGAAAAAAACCAAGAAGATATTTCTCATATTCCGGGAAAAAACACCAAAAAACAGGGGAGTGAATTTTTCCTGTTGCCTTTGGGGGTGGGGGCGGGTTTTTGATATTTCGTTAAGTCAGAGAATTTGTGAGGTTCGTAAAATGTATTTTTGTTTTTTTTTTACCCCAAAAACCTTTATATTTCTTGTGTTTGTGTCTTGTCTTGCTTCCCATTTTCAACACATTTTCTCACTCTTCTCTCCCCCTAATATTTTTTCTCATTTATTCACATTTCTTCTGGTATTTCTCTCACTTATCCATAGTTCTTCTCTCATCGTCTCTCCTTCTCTATTTCGTTCTTCCTCTTCCATCTATCCCCTCTTCTCTTATTGAACTGTAGAGCGGTAACCTAACCTAACCTAGCCTAACCTAACCTAACCTAACCTAGCCTAACCTAACCTAACCTAGCCTAACCTAGTCTAACCTAGCGGCCTAACCTAACCTAGCCTAACCTAACCTGTAGAGCGGCCTAACCTAACCTAGTCTAACCTAGCCTAACCTAACCTAGCTGAGAGCGGTAACCTAACCTAACCTAACCTAACCTAGCCTAACCTAACCTAGCCTAACCTAGCCTAACCTAGTCTAAAACCTAGCCTAACCTAACCTAGCCTAACCTAAGTCTAGAGCCTAGCCTAACCTAACCTAGCCTAACCTAACCTAACCTAGCCTAACCTAACCTAACCTAACCTTACTAACCTAACCTAACCTAACCTAGCGGTAACCTAACCTAACCTAACTGTAGAGCGGTAACCTAACCTAACCTAACCTAACCTAACTGTAGAGCGGTAACCTAACCTAACCTAACTGTAGAGCGGTAACCTAACCTAACCTAACATAACCTAACCACCATAAGCCTAATTTAGTGCACATGAGAGGTATATTAGGCCTAATTTGTCTTTGCAGATCCTAGATTGGCCAACATAAGAACTTTCTAAGCCTTTAGAAACTTGTGTAAGGAAGCGTTCAGGCCCTTGTATAACCACTTATGTCAGACCAATCCTGGACTATGCAGCTCCAGCCTGGAGTCCATACCTAGTTAAACACAAGGCAAAGATAGAGAAGATTCAGCGGTATGCCACCAGGCTGCGAGGAAAGGCTACGGGAATTATATCTCACGTCCCTGGAAGACAGAAGAGTTAGGGGAGACATGATCACCACCTACGAAATTCTAAGAGGAATCAATAAGGTAAAGACTTAGCACGGGTGGAACACGAACAAGGGGACACAGGTGGAAGCTGAGTACCCAAATGAGCCACAGGGACGTTAGAAAGAACTTTTTCAGTGTCAGAGTAGTTAACAGGTGGAATGCATTAGGCAGTGATGTGGTGGAGGCTGACTCCATACACAGTTTATAATGTAGATATGATAGAGCCCAGTAGGCTCAGGAACCTGTACACCTGTTGATGAGTACACCCAGGTGAGTACACCCAGGTGAGTACACCCAGGTGAGTACACCCAGGTGAGTACACCCAGGTGAGTACACCCAGGTGAGTACACCCAGGTGAGTACCCCCAGGTGAGTACACCCAGGTGAGTACACCCAGGTGAGTACACCCAGGTGAGTACACCCAGGTGAGTACACCCAGGTGAGTACACCCCCAGGAGAGTACACCCAGGTGAGTAGTACACCCAGGAGAGTACACCCAGGTGAGTACACCCAGTTGAGTACAACCCAGTTGAGTACCCCAGGTGAGTACACCCAGGGAGAGTACACCCAGGTGAGAGTACACCCCAGGAGAGTACACCCAGGTGAGTACCCGGAGAGTACACCCAGGAGAGTACACCCAGGAGAGTACACCCAGGAGAGTACACCCAGGAGAGTACACCCAGGAGAGTACACCCAGGTGAGTACACCCAGGAGAGTACACCCAGGAGAGTACACCCAGGTGAGTACACCCAGGAGAGTACACCCAGGAGAGTACACCCAGGAGAGTACACCCAGGAGAGTACACCCAGGAGAGTACACCCAGGAGAGTACACCCAGGTGAGTACACCCAGGAGAGTACACCCAGGTGAGTACTTGCCCCTCAGTACTCTCCTCCCCCTCTTTACCTGGTCTTCCCTCTCTTATTTCCCCATACACCATTTTCCTTGTGTGGAGAGACGGATCTCTCCTTCACTCCCTCCTTGTGCCTCTACTGCTCCCTCTAGGGAGCTGTCCTGCACATCTTCCGGCTCATGAAGAAGATGGATTGTCTCTGGTGAGGGAGGGAGGAGGGGAGGGGGAGGGAGGGAGGGGCCAGGGAGGGGGAGAGAGGTATAAGGAGAGCAAGAGAAAGCTGAGAGAAGGTGAGAGAGAGAGAGAGAGAGAGATGGAGAGATTGTGGGGCAGGGCAGGTTACTCACCTAGTTGTGTTTGCGGGGGTTGAGCTCTGGCTCTTTGGTCCCGCCTCTCAACTGTCAATCAACTGGTGTACAGGTTCCTGAGCCTATTGGGCTCTATCATATCTACACTTGAATGTGTGTGTGTGTGTGTGTGTGTGTATGTGTGTGTGTGTGTGTGTGTGTGTGTGTGTGTGTGTGTGTGTGTGTGTGTGTACTCACCTATTTGTGCTTGCGGGGGTTGAGCTTTGGCTCTTTGGTCCCGCCTCTCAACTGTCAATCAACTGGTGTACAGATTCCTGAGCCTACTGGGCTCTATCATATCTACATTTAAAACTGTGTATGGAGTCAGCCTCCACCACATCACTGCCTAATGCATTCCATCCGTTAACTACTCTGACACTGAAAAAGTTCCTTCTAACGTCTCTGTGGCTCATGTGAGTACTCAGTTTCCACCTGTGTCCCCTTGTTCGCGTCCCACCAGTGTTGAATAGTTTATTCCTTGTTTACCCGGTCGATTCCTCTGAGGATTTTGTAGGTTGTGATCATGTCTCCCCTTACTCTTCTGTCTTCCAGTGTCGTAAGGTGCATTTCCCGCAGCCTTTCCTCGTAACTCATGCCTCTTAGTTCTGGGACTAGTCTAGTGGCATACCTTTGGACTTTTTCCAGCTTCGTCTTGTGCTTGACAAGGTACGGGCTCCATGCTGGGGCCGCATACTCCAGGATTGGTCTTACATATGTGGTGTACAAGATTCTGAATGATTCCTTACACAGGTTCCTGAACGCTGTTCTGATGTTAGCCAGCCTCGCATATGCCGCAGACGTTATTCTTTTTGTGTGGGCTTCAGGAGACAGGTTTGGTGTGATATCAACTCCTAGATCTTTCTCTCTGTCCGTTTCATTAAGTACTTCATCTCCTATTCTGTATCCTGTGTTTGGCCTCCTATTTCCACCACCTAGTTTCATTACTTTGCATTTACTCGGGTTGAACTTCAACAGCCATTTGTTGGACCATTCACTCAGTCTGTCTAGGTCATCTTGTAGCCTCCTACTATCATCCTCAGTTTCAATCCTCCTCATAATTTTTGCATCATCAGCAAACATTGAGAGAAACGATTCTATACCCTCTGGAAGATCATTTACATATATCAGTGTGTGTGTGTGTGTGTGTGTGTGTGTGTGTGTGTGTGTGTGTGTGTGTGTGTGTGTGTGTGTGTGTGTGTGTGTGTGTGATGGTACACACACCTGCAGAAGAACAAACAAAACAAACACGACCTCACAAAAACAAACTTGTCCTCCCCCACATTTCACGGCGCCGTATTAAATAGCTTTTCGCTCAAATCGTCACAAAAGCGACGTATTAGCACAAACTAAACCACCGCAACACTGACGTTACCAAAGCCTCTGCCACAGTGGGCTTCGTGACAGACTACGGACCTAACGTTTCGTTTTGAAGCCAAACAGTCGCATTTCTAACGGAGTTACGTGGCTGAGGTGCCTACTAATAGCATCTATCAACAGAAAATGGAGCCAATAGACACGAGGGTAGACTAGAACAAAAGTGTTTCCCAAATACATAGACATTTTTTTCACCCCAAAAATAGCTAAAACGCAGATATTTTCAGGCTCTCCGTCCTCTCAAACAACAGTTTCCTTATATCTCATACCTTTCCTTTGTCTCTGGATCAAGAGAAACGATTGGGCTGGTGCCGAATTGGTATTTAGGTTGAATTTATCGACAATTTTAATATTTTTGGGGGGAATCGAGTGATTAGGGATGATTAGTAAACCTGATTGACCAATCTGTAACTTGTTTTAAGTGAGTAACCAGTTTCCTCGGGGGAGAAGATCAAGTTATGTAGAAAATTATGTACAAATTACCAATTATGTACAAACTTAGGTACAAAATTACATGCAAAATACAAAATATGGACACGATTATGTACAAATTACAAATGATGTACAAAATACATGAATTCAAAGCTGTAACCAACAGTTCAATGGAACTGTACTTACCAGAGATGGCAGAGCTGTTGTGGCTTGCTGAAGACTGAGTTTGTTGCACTGTTCCGTCAACAAACACCTCTGTCCCGTCAACAAACACCTCTGTCCCGTCAACAAACACCTCTGTCCCGTCAACAAACACCTCTGTTCCGTCAACAAACACCTCTGTTCCGTCAACAAACACCTCTGTTCCGTCAACAAACACCTCTGTCCCGTCAACAAACACCTCTGTTCCGTCAACAAACACCTCTGTTCCGTCAACAAACACCTCTGTTCCGTCAACAAACACCTCTGTCCCGTCAAAACAAACACCTCTGTCCCGTTCCGTCAACAAACACCTCTGTTCCGTCAACAAACACCTCTGTCCCGTCAACAAGCACCTCTGTTCCGTCAAACACCTCTGTCCCGTCAACAAACACCACTGTCCCGTCAACAAACACCTCTGTCCCGTCAACAAACACCTCTGTCCCGTCAACAAACACCTCTGTCCCGTCTCTGTCCCGTCAAACACCTCTCTCCCGTCAACAAACACCACTGTCCCGTCAACAAACACCAACACTGTCCCGTCAACAAACACCTCTGTCCCGTCAACAAACACCTCTCTCCCGTCAACAAACACCACTGTCCCGTCAACAAACACCTCTGTCCCGTCAACAAACACCACTGTCCCGTCAACAAACACCTCTGTCCCGTCAACAAACACCTCTGTCCCGTCAACAAACACCTCTCTCCCGTCAACAAACACCACTGTCCCGTCAACAAACACCAACACTGTCCCGTCAACAAACACCAACACTGTCCCGTCAACAAACACCTCTGACCCGTCAACAAACACCAACACTGTCCCGTCAACAAACACCAACACTGTCCCGTCAACAAACACCTCTGTCCCGTCAACAAACACCAACACTGTCCCGTCAACAAACACCAACACTGTCCCGTCAACAAACACCTCTGTCCCGTCAACAAACACCAACACTGTCCCGTCAACAAACACCTCTGTCCCGTCAACAAACACCAACACTGTCCCGTCAACAAACACCAACACTGTCCCGTCAACAAACACCAACACTGTCCCGTCAACAAACACCTCTGACCCGTCAACAACACCACTGTCCCGTCAACAACACTGTCCCGTCAACAAACACCAACACTGTCCCGTCAACAAACACCTCTGACCCGTCAACAAACACCAACACTGTCCCGTCAACAAACACCAACACTGTCCCGTCAACAAACACCAACACTGTCCCGTCAACAAACACCAACACTGTCCCGTCAACAAACACCTCTGTCCCGTCAACAAACACCACTGTCCCGTCAACAAACACCACTGTCCCGTCAACAAACACCAACACTGTCCCGTCAACAAACACCAACACTGTCCCGTCAACAAACACCAACACTGTCCCGTCAACAAACACCTCTGTCCCGTCAACAAACACAACTCTGTCCCGTCAACAAACACCACTGTCCCGTCAACAAACACCACTGTCCCGTCAACAAACACCACTGTCCCGTCAACAAACACCTCTGTCCCGTCAACAAACACCAACACTGTCCCGTCAACAAACACCTCTGTCCCGTCAACAAACACCTCTGTCCCGTCAACAAACACCTCTGACCCGTCAACAAACACCTCTGTCCCGTCAACAAACACCTCTGACCCGTCAACAAACACCTCTGTCCCGTCAACAAACACCTCTGTCCCGTCAACAAACACCTCTGTCCCGTCAACAAACACCTCTGTCCCGTCAACAAACACCTCTGTTCCGTCAACAAACACCACTGTCCCGTCAACAAACACCAACACTGTCCCGTCAACAAACACCTCTGTCCCGTCAACAAACACCACTGTCCCGTCAACAAACACCTCTGTCCCGTCAACAAACACCACTGTCCCGTCAACAAACACCTCTGTCCCGTCAACAAACACCTCTGTCCCGTCAACAAACACCTCTGTCCCGTCAACAAACACCTCTGTCCCGTCAACAAACACCTCTGTCCCGTCAACAAACACCACTGTCCCGTCAACAAACACCACTGTCCCGTCAACTGTCCCGTCAAAACTCTGTCCCGTCAACAAACACCACTGTCCCGTCAACAAACACCTCTGTCCCGTCAACAAACACCACTGTCCCGTCAACAAACACTGTCCCGTCAACAAACACCTCTGTCCCGTCAACAAACACCTCTGTCCCGTCAACAAACACCTCTGTCCCGTCAACAAACACCTCTGTCCCGTCAACAAACACCTCTGTCCCGTCAACAAACACCAACACTGTCCCGTCAACAAACACCTCTGTCCCGTCAACAAACACCAACACTGACCCGTCAACAAACACCACTGTCCCGTCAACAAACACCACTGTCCCGTCAACAAACACCACTGTCCCGTCAACAAACACCTGTCCCTGACCCGTCAACAAACACCAACACTGTCCCGTCAACAAACACCTCTGACCCGTCAACAAACACCTCTGTCCCGTCAACAAACACCTCTGTCAACAAACACCACTGTCCCGTCAACAAACACCCGTCAACAACACACTGTCCCGTCAACAAAACCACTGTCCCGTCAACAAACACCACTGTCCCGTCAACAAACAACACCGTCTGTCCCGTCAACAAACACACTGTCCCGTCTGACCCGTCAACAAACACCTCTGTCCCGTCAACAAACACCACTGTCCCGTCAACAAACACCACTGTCCCGTCAACAACACACCCGTCAACAAACACCACCGTCAACAAACACCACTGTCCCGTCAACAAACACCTCTGACTGTCCCGTCAACAAACACCTCTGTCCCGTCAACAAACACCTCTGTCCCGTCAACAAACACCTCTGTCAACAAACACCTCCCGTCAACAAACACCTCTGTCAACAAACACCACTGTCCCGTCAACAACACCACCGTCTGTCCCGTCAACAAACACCTCTGACCCGTCAACAAACACCTCCCGTCAACAAACACCACTGTCCCGTGACCCGTCAACAAACACCACTGTCCCGTCAACAAACACCTCTGACCCGTCAACAAACACCTCTGACCCGTCAACAAACACTGTCCCGTCCACTGACCCGTCAACAAACACCTCTGACCCGTCAACAAACACCTCTGACCCGTCAACAAACACCTCTGTCCCGTCAACAAACACCTCTGACCCGTCAACAAACACCACTGACCCGTCAACAAACACCACTGACCCGTCAACAAACACCACTGACCCGTCAACAAACACCTCTGACCCGTCAACAAACACCTCTGACCCGTCAACAAACACCTCTGACCCGTCAACAAACACCTCTGACCCGTCAACAAACACCAACACTGTCCCGTCAACAAACACCTCTGACCCGTCAACAAACACCTCTGACCCGTCAACAAACACCTCTGACCCGTCAACAAACACCTCTGACCCGTCAACAAACACCTCTGACCCGTCAACAAACACCTCTGACCCGTCAACAAACATTCTTAAAAAAATGATCACCCCGGCGCCCATGTCAAGCTCAGAGCTTCAGGCAATGTCCCGAGCCAAACAGATTCTCGATTTTTTCCCACAAGGAATACGTTTTTCCCGCCTGTCTGGCGCTCCGAACCACCGCTGACACCTGATCGACACTTGGCACTCATATTCCGTACGAGTTTCTGAAGTTAAACACGCGTAAATGCAAAATGAATACGCGAACGGGGCGCGTGGGCGACCCATACAATGGCGATGTAAACACTGGAGGTCGCTTACACCAGCGGTACCGCCGCCACCAGGGGCGCCCTGGGGCCAGATTCACGAAGCAGTTACGCAAGTACTTACGAACGTGTACATCTTATCTCAATCTTTGACGGCTTTGGTTACATTTATTAAACAGTTTACAAGCATGAAAACTTGCCAATCAACCGTTGTTATTGTTATAAACAGCCTCCTGGTGCTTCGGAGCTCATTAACTGTTTAATAATTGTAAACAAAGCCGTCAAAGATTGAGGAAAGATGTACAGGTTCGTAAGTATTTGCGTAACTGCTTCGTGAATCTGGCCCCTGGTCGGTTAGTTTATTTTCCTACATAAACGGAGATTTGTTAAGTCTCTCTACTCGTCAAAGCAATTTTTATTAACTAACAACAAACTGTTTTCCCTGTTTCAGTTGAAGGACGTACGTGAAGGAGTATTTTCATTAAATAAATGAGAGTATTAAAAAGTTTGTGGTCAATGGATGACGCTGATTGGTTGTGTGTTAATTCTCGATAGCCTAGTCTAGGCTATCTCATATATGAGGGCTCTTAGACTAGGCTACCTCATATATGAGTGAGCCTAGGCTAGCCTCTTATATATATAGGGAGCCTAGGCTACCTCATATGTGAGGGAGCCTAGGCTACCTCATATATGAGGGCTCTTAGACTAGGCTACCTCATATATGAGGGAGCCTAGCCTACCTCATATATGAGGGAGCCTAGGCTACCTCATATTTGAGAGTTGTTCCTGTTCTAAAGCCATCATTTTTCTGTTTATCCGATGATTTAATCAGACGGAATTAAGTCTGAATGTGTATTATGACGTCAAGGAGGCACATATGTGGTGAAGAGGCCCCAGGAAGGCGAGGGTTCCTCACTAACACATGGGAGGAATCCCAAAAATTATATTTGCTAGATGCTGCCGTTGCCATGGCAACCGAGACGGCGCAACCTGCGAGAGCCAATCAGCGCGAAGCAAGACGATGACGTCACACAAAGAGGACCAATCACAAAGTGTGTGTACACCACCAGGCAGCCAATCACCAAGCTTGTATAAGTGATCTTTGAGAGGATTGAGGGACCAGAGTAGATGTCCCTGAGCAAGGGAAAATTGGCATTTATATTGGGAGACTTGATATTAATACAGTAAAAGTTAGGGGCCAATGGTTAAGGGCCCCGGGGGCGGGTAGGCAAGAACCGGCCCTTAAGAGTAACTGACAGCAATTCAGGCAGCAGTGAAGCTGTTATGGGAAAACTGACTTGTATTTTGTGTAAGAGAATTTGGGGGCCAAGAGCTAAAGCCTCGGCCCAGGCAAGGCAGCAGTTTGGGGGCCCACAGGAGTGCTGTAAACTGAGGAACGGTCATTGACTGATTTTAAGAGATTAATTGTGAATTCCGAGGCACCGCGAGTGAGGTGGGGCCCGTGAGCTAAAGTCCACGACGGATGGTTGTGTATTCGTGTACGAGAAGTGATAATAATATCGTAGTAGGCTATGGGGGCTTTGGTGAAATTGGCAGGACAGGAGCCAGCATGCGGCCTCCACGACGTCTGGACGAAGACTGGCACGTAAGCAGCCGGCCAGAGCGGGGTTGCCAGAAGCCGCCAGTCACACACCAGAACTAAATGCTTGATTTACGTATATATATATTCTTGGTTATTAGATCTGGAGTGGTGAAAGGAGTTTATATATGCAAACCTTGATCAGACAATTCTATAGACACCCTACATGCCTATACTTTATAACCAGTTAATTTGAAACTAGGCAAATAGTCTAGCTATCCTGGGATGTCAAAGGTAGATTTTACCTTATAAGTTATTTTGAATTTGGCGTGTATGTTTGTTTTATAAAACATTTGTTTATAATACATATGATTGTTTGTAATACATTTTGCTGTTATATTATGGAGTGATAAGCTATCAATGACGCAGTGAAAACACATCTATATGTACAGGAACGAGATTTATCTATTGATAAGATTTATGTCTCGAATGATTGAATGGTAGACTTTGTGCCTAGGCTGTTTGGGAGTTGTATTGATTGATATGATTCTCTTGGAGTTATCTATTAATAATGTGATTCAATATAGTAGTAGTAGGCATCCTTCAGTCTCGGAAGACTATGGAGTTGTGCCCTGACAGGGCGCAAAGCCTGGGTAGGTAGATATGGAGAAGCTGTTACCCATGCAGCAGGTCCCCCCCTCTCCACGTTGCTGAAATTATCCAATAGAAAGGCAAATGCCAATACACACGGTTCCAGCACCGTCGCAGGAGCTGCCAGAACGAGGTCGACGTCAACAACGAACTGCCTTAGGGGCTCCAACTGCGGAGTTTTCCTCGAGGTTGACTCCTGAAGCCTTTCCCAAAAAAGGGGTATGGGGGGTTCCCTTCCCCTAGATGGGCTGCCTTCCTAGGCTATCGAGTCCCATCTACCCGGAGCAGCTGGTTTTAAGGCGCTAGAGGTAGGCCCTCGTCCCTTCTCCTGGGGCGAGGGTGGGGTTTCAAGGGATTGTCATAGCCAGGGGGTGGTAATGGGGGACGAGCTCCCATGACCTATAAAAAGCTACTATACGGCATGCGTCTCAAATAGCCTCTGACAACCAAGTCCAACTCCTGGCCTGCACGGGTGGCTTAGTCCTTAAGTCCGGCGGAACTGCTTTTACCGAATATATATATATATATATATATATATATATATATATATATATATATATATATATATATATATATATATATATATATATTTTATATATATATGTCGTACCTAGTAGCCAGAACTCAATTCTCAGCCTACTATGCAAGGCCCGATTTGCCTAATTAAGCCACTGTTTTACTGAATTAATATACTTTTCTCTAATTTTTTTTATTATGAAATGATAAAGCTACACCATTTCATTTCGTATGAGGTCAATTTTTGTTTATTGGAGTTAAAATTAACGTAGACTATGACCGAACCTAACCACCCACCTAACCTAACCTTGCCTATTTATAGGTTAGGTTAGGTTAGGTAGCCGAAAACGTTAGGTGAGGTTAGGTTGGGTAGGGTAGGTAGTCGAAAAATTATTCATGAAACTGAGGCTTATTAGGCAAAGGCCTTGCATAGTAGGCTGAGAAGTGAGTTCTGGCTACTAGGTACGACATATATATATATATATATATATATATATATATATATATATATATATATATATATATATATATATATATATATATATATATATATATATATATATATATATATATATATATATATTAGTATATTTTGGTAGCAGTCTTTCTTGTAAACATATGTTGTTAAATATGACCGAAAAAGTAAGATTGATAATTCTAACACGAATTTTCTCAATATTTCTTATGTTTCTTTTCACTGTCGATGGTAATTGAAAAATCAATTCTCCAAAATTCATTTTAATTTCTAGTCTGACGCGACACTTGAACGCGTTTCGTAATAACTTATTACATTTTCAAAGACTTTAGTTTACACACACACAACTATAACCTGCAAACACTAAACAGAGTTTTACTATGCTAATATTTAAACAGCTTTTGTCTTATATACTCGCATTTGGGTGAGGTGAACAAAACTTTCAACACAAGACAGAAAACGGTGCAATGGGTATAAATTGGCTAAGTTAAAGGGAAGAATTTAAGAAACTGCAAAGGGCCTATTGACCCATATTTCTTGATGCTTCTATATTGGAGCGGAGTCTTGAAGTGGGTAGAATATAGTTGTGCATTAATTGGCTGTTGATTGCTGGTGTTGACTTCTTAATGTGTAGTGCCTCGCAGATGTCAAGCCGCCTGTTATCGCTGTATCTATCGATGATTTCTGTGTTGTTTGTTAAGACTTCTCTGGTGATGGTCTGGTTATGGGAAGAGATTATATGTTCCTTAATAGAACATATAATTCCAGTTATATGTTGCTTATGCTTAACAATGCATAAGCAACAGGGCTCCATTAAGGAACATATAATCTCTTCCCACATCTATACCTGGTTGTGGGAATCATCTCATCTTTGGTATCTTTGAGGTCAGAGGCCGATCTAACTAGGACCTGAGACTGCTGTAACTACGTCGTTACAGCAGACAATATGCCTCGAATTGCAGGTTCAACAGCAGACAGCTTTTAAGGCCAGATCAAATTCCATATTTAGCTTGTTCCAGTGTTTTGATTAGATATATATACCAGCTGGGAGAGGTTTGGACATATATATGCGACCAGCTATGGTTAGGGTATAAAGATTTGGACTTTAGCTGAGTTCTACTGAGTCAAACTTGATCTCAGTGAGGTGCCACCCTTGTGAAATGTAAATATGAAATGTAAATACATTTCATATTTACATGAAATGCGCCTGTAGTCCCCTTGCAAATGGTGTCAAAGAGGTGGAATATAATTCCTGCATGTGTTCTCACACCCTTGCAAGAGCAGGGTGAGATATTTCGTGTTTCTTCAGAGGTCATCATTGTACATTGTAACAGTCACACACATTGTCTCTATAAAATATCTCTGTGGACCCCAGTACATCTGTGGACCCCAGAACATCTGTGGACCCTAGTACATCTGTGGACCCCAGTACATCATCTGTGGATCTCAGTACATCTGTGGACCCCAGTACAGCTGTGGACCCCAGTACATCTGTGGACCCCAGTACATCTGTGGACCCCAGTACATCTGTGGACCCCAGAACATCTGTGGACCCAGTACATTCTCCATGGACCCCAGTACTACATCTGTGGACCCCAGTACTACATCTGTGGACCCCAGTACTACATCTGTGGACCCCAGTACTACATCTGTGGACCCCAGTACATCTGTGGACCCTAGTACATCTGTGGACCCAGTACTACATCTGTGGACCCCAGTACTACATCTGTGGACCCCAGTACATCTGTGGACCCCAGTACTACATCTGTGGACCCCAGTACATCTGTGGACCCCAGTACTACATCTGTGGACCCTAGTACATCTGTGGACCCCAGTACTACATCTGTGGACCCCAGTACTACATCTGTGGACCCCAGTACATCTGTGGACCCCAGTACTACATCTGTGGACCCTAGTACATCTGTGGACCCCAGTACATCTGTGGACCCCAGTACATCTGTGGACCCCAGTACTACATCTGTGGACCCCAGTACATCTGTGGACCCCAGTACATCTGTGGACCCCAGTACATCTGTGGACCCCAGTACATCTGTGGACCCCAGTACATCTGTGGACCCAGTACATCTGTGGACCCCAGTACATCTGTGGACCCCAGTACATCATCTATGGACCCCAGTACTACATCTGTGGACCCCAGTACTACATCTGTCGACCCCAGAACATCTGTGGACCCCAGTACCTCTGTGGACCCCAGTACATCTGTGGACCCCAGTACATCTGTGGTGCCCAGTACATCTGTGGACCCCAGTACCTCTGTGGACCCCAGTACATCTGTGGACCCCAGTACATCTGTGGACCCCAGTACCTCTGTGGACCCCAGTACATCTGTGGACCCCAGTACATCTGTGGACTCCAGTACATCTGTGGACCCCAGTACATCTGTGGATCCCAGTACCTCTGTGGACCCCAGTACATCTGTAGACCCCAGTACCTCTGTGGACCCCAATACATCTGTGGACCCCAGTACATCAGTGTACCCCAATACATCTGTGGACCCCAGTACATCAGTGTACCCCAGTACATCTGTGGACCCCAGTACATCTTTGGACCCCAATACATCTGTAGACCCCCAGTACCTCTGTGGACCCCAGTACACCTGTGGACCCCAGTAATATACCTATCTACCTTACAGCGCAGCTGAGGGAGGCGGGGCGGCCACCTTCAGGGTGACCCAGAAAACTAACAAGTACAGAGACCTAGAACGTTGTTACAGGTTCGTGCCGATAGGCTCTGAGACTCTGGGTCCAGATTCACGAAGCAGTTACGCAAGCACTTACGAACCTGGGTCCAGATTCACGAAGCAGTTACGCAAGCACTTACGAACCTGGGTCCAGATTCACGAAGCAGTTACGCAAGCACTTACGAACCTGGGTCCAGATTCACGAAGCAGTTACGCAAGCACTTACGAACCTGGGGCCAGATTCACGAAGCAGTTACGCAAGCACTTACGAACCTGGGGCCAGATTCACGAAGCAGTTACGCAAGCACTTACGAACCTGGGTCCAGATTCACGAAGCAGTTACGCAAGCACTTACGAACCTGGGTCCAGATTCACGAAGCAGTTACGCAAGCACTTACGAACCTGGAGCCAGATTCACGAAGCAGTTACGCAAGCACTTACGAACCTGTACATCTTTCCCCAATCTTTGATGGCTTTGGTTACATTTATTAAACAGTTTACAAGCATTAAAACTGCCAATCAACTGTTGTTATTGTTATAAACAGCCTCCTGGTGCTTCGGAGCTCATTAACTGTTTAATAATTGTAAACAAAGCCGCCAAAGATTGAGAAAAGATGTACAGGTTCGTAAGTGTTTGCGTAACTGCTTCGTGAATCTGGCCCCTGGGCGCCTGGGGTAAATGTGCACTTAAGTTCCTGAAGGAGATGGGCGAGGAACTCATTGGGAAAACTGAAGACTCAAGAGCGGCCAGTTTCCTGTTCCAGCGCCTCAGTGTCGCTGTTCAGAGGGGAAATGTGTGTGAATCAACCTCCTGTTTACACCTGGGGTCCTTGTTTACACCTGGGGTCCCTGTTTACACCTGGGGGGCCTGTTTACACCTGGGGCCTGTTTACACCTGGGGTCCCCTGTTTACACCTGGGAGCCCTGTTTACACCTGGGGGGCCTGTTTACACCTGGGGCCCTGTTTACACCTGGAGCCTGTTTACACCTGGGGTCCCTGTTTATACCTGGGGCCCCTGTTTGCACCTGGGGGCCTTGTTTACACCTGGGGCCCTGTTTACACCTGGGGCCCTGTTTACACCTCGGGCCTGTTTACACCTGGGCCCCTGTTTACACCTGGGCCCCTGTTTACACCTGGGGCCTGTTTACACCTGAGGGACCTGTTTACACCTGGGGTCCCTGTTTACACCTGGGGCCCTGTTTACACCTGGGGGTCCCTGTTTACACCTGGGGCCCTGTTTACACCTGGGGGTCCCTGTTTACACCTGGGGGCCTGTTTACACCTGGGGCCCTGTTTACACCTGGGGGTCCCTGTTTACACCTGTTTACACCTGGGGCCCTGTTTACACCTGGGGGTCCTTGTTTACACCTGGGGGCCTGTTTACACCTGGGCCCCTGGGCCCTGTTTACACCTGGGGGTCCCTGTTTACACCTGGGGGCCTGTTTACACCTGGGGGTCCCTGTTTACACCTGGGCCCCTGTTTACACCTGGCCACCCGTTTACACCTGGGGGCCTGTTTACACCTGGGGCCCTGTTTACACCTGGGGCCCTGTTTACACCTGGGGTCCCTGTTTACACCTGGGGCCCTGTTTACACCTGGGGGTCCCTGTTTACACCTGGGGTCCCTGTTTACACCTGGGGCCCTGTTTACACCTGGGGGTCCCTGTTTACACCTGGGGGTCCCTGTTTACACCTGGGGGTCCCTGTTTACACCTGGGGCCCTGTTTACACCTGGGGCCCTGTTTACACCTGAAGGTCCCTGTTTACACCTGGGGGGTCCCTGTTTACACCTGGGGCCCTGTTTACACCTGGGGCCTGTTTACACCTGGGGCCTGTTTACACCTGG
>NW_025573322.1:0-48674 GCF_020424385.1 Procambarus clarkii
ACGTCCAGTCAGCATATAGCTATTTCGGGACAAAATCCAATACAGTTTATATTGGTGAGACGCCACTGTGATGAGGAGTTTAAATATCACAGGAACTGTAGGTTAATGGTGACATAAGTGAGGTTAGATGAAGCATCTACACGCATCAGCTGGAGGCTGATGGAGTGTTGTGGAGGCTGCTGGTACTATGTCCAGATGTTGGAGGGTGGATTTGACTCTCCCACCCTCCCTCCCCCTCCCCCCCCCCACATTGACCGCAGTACGTCTAAGGTTACTTTCCACTCTCGCTTACCAAGGGTATAACCCCCGCCCCCCCAACACACACACATGCATCAGATTCTTAACTTACAATATTTATTATTTACCAATTTATGTTACTACACTGACTCTCAATTTCACAATATTGTATAAACTTTGATGAATCGCTCGTATATGGGTCATCCAATAATGCTAGCAGACTTCTAGATGTTACCACTGCTAGGTTTAGGCTCGGCTACAAGTACCTCTGGGAGTTTGTAACATCTGATGATCTAGATTTGACTAAATGTAAACTCTGTCAGCAGAACTATTCGCATACTTTGAATCATTATATAATGGAATGTGAAAAATAGCGGAATTTAAAGATAACAACATCAATAGTGTCCATGAAATGTGTAAGTACTTCATTCATAATGATGTGCTGCCCGAAATCTTAGCGAAGTATCCAAAATTTGCTTACTGTAGGTAATGCATACACATGACTGTAAAGCTGCCGCCCAGTTGGGTGGGTGTGGAGCACATGACTGTAAAGCTGCCGCCCAGTTGGGTGGGTGTCGAGCACATGACTGTAAAGCAGCCGCCCAGTTGGGTGGGTGTGGAGCACATGACTGTAAAGCTGCCGCCCAGTTGGCTGGGTGTGGAGCACATGACTGTAAAGCTGCCGCCCAGTTGGGTGGGTGTCGAGCACATGACTGTAAAGCAGCCGCCCAGTTGGGTGGGTGTGGAGCACATGACTGTAAAGCTGCCGCCCAGTTGGCTGGGTGTGGAGCACATGACTGTAAAGCTGCCGCCCAGTTGGGTGGGTGTGGAGCACATGACTGTAAAGCTGCCGCCCAGTTGGGTGGGTGTGGAGCACATGACTGTAAAGCTGCTGCCCAGTTGGGTGGGTGTGGAACACATGACTGTAAAGCTGCCGCCCAGTTGGGAGGGTGTGGAGCACATGACTGTAAAGCTGCCGCCCAGTTGGGTGGGTGTGCAGCAAGACTAGTAACTGTGCGACTCCTCATAAATGTAAAGTGCCTTGTATAGTGACTGTTGTGAGCCTCTTGTTGAATTACTTGTGACACAAAAGATTACTGATGTGTGTATTTGTGTGGGTGATTAAATATGTATGTGATGTATATATGTATAGTATGAATATGTACATGTATGCATAAGTATGTGTACATTAATAATTTTGTAACTAGCGTCAAAAGATTGTTATTTGCTTAGCTAAACGAACTAGAGGGTTCAGTTCCTGAACCGATTATGTGCCTCTGTAATCCTTTACACTACCGCCCACGGGATGTGTATTATGGGGTGCATAATAAAGAAAGAAAATGAATGGACCGAACCCCACAATTCATTTAGCTAAGCAAGTTACAATCTTGATGAGCTAGTTACAAAATTCACTATAAGTCGTCACATCATAAATGGGTTCGAGATGGACCACAAGTAGTGCATTACATAATTTATCAGTACTGAGCAGCCTGTGATCCCCGCCAGGCTGGATACTGATACCTAGGTAATTTTTATGTGTCCGGACACCGGCGATAAGGTGATATTATTTATTTAACTTAAGATATATATATTTTTAAATGTTGTCACATTAACGGCTACATCTTCCTTTCTTCTGACATATAGATTTTTAAGATTAATTAAAATATATGGAAACTAATTATACAATTTATTGGCTGGTGTGCAGGGCTTCACACTCTCAGAGCTAGCCATCAAGTAACTATCAAAACGCATATATCTTCGTTTTCACTTCAGTTATATTTATGACAAAGGATTTTAGATGTAGCCTATATTTCTACCTTTCAGATGACATAAATACTTTCGTTAATTACAATATCTAGATCAAACTAACATTGATTTTCAAAAGGTTGTAGATTTTCCATCAATGGAGAGCATCAGCCAAGAAGCCTTCTTTAAAATATGAATATCTTTCCTCACCCAATAAGATCTAATCTCTGAATAAAACGCAAAAAACGACTTGATTGTAACCTATCCACCGCTGCCCATTGGATGGGGAGAGGGGGTTATGTGTAGGATAAACAAATCAATTGTGACACTAGCCCTCCATATATGTCAGTTGCTTAAATTATAAACTGTACTTGTGGTCGGTCTCGAGCCCATTGTTGATATGACAATGTGCATTGACTTTTGTAACTAGCTTATCAAGATTATAACTTCCTTGGCTATATGAATTGTGGGGCTCAGTCCCTGAGCCCATTATGCGCCTCTGTAACACTCCACTATCGCCCATAGGATGGGTATGGGGTGCATAATAAATGAACTAAAATAAGCTCTGCCTTTTTGATAACATATACAATTATAAGCTTTATTTGTGAATCTCAATTAATTAAGCAATATATCACAGAGCCTGTAGGGTTCGGTGAGATGAGCGAAGAGACATGGGAGATTTCACATAAGTACAGTACATGGTAGTTTAAGTAGCGAACGCATGTCAACGAATAACGAGTATATATAACAACACTATTGTCCTATGAAGTCGATTTAACTTCCAAACATATATTTTTTAATAAATGTTAAATGTTTTCTGGCTAGCTATATTAGATTTTATTAAAAATACGTATTCTACTTGTTAACATTATAATTTAAATTTGTGATAATTTGTGCAGAGAAGTGCGACAACTGGATATGCCAACAAACACTTTCCAAACAACGATATATCTTGGATAAGTCGTTCCACAACATTGACGCTTGGACCGTCGACTTCCTTTGATGCTACTTATTTACTTATTTCATAATGAAATCATATTAGTTTGGAGTAAATATATGTTTTCTCATGTTCTGCATTCAGCACCCACATTATAGTAAATATACCATATTACTTCATTACTTAAATAATGCTAGGAGGGTTTGAGTAGCTTTGGGTCTTTAGTGGACAGAATCTCCAATAGATGGGGCGAGAGTCGCTCCCTCTCTCTCGCCCGAGCATTGTCGAAACTTAATTTAAAATTGATATATCTTTGTTCTCGAACATGATATATTTCATTTGGTGAAATCATAATAATGTTCATATCTCGGTCTTTCTGGAGGCATATAAGATTTTAGGCTTTATTAGCGTATCTTTGATAATTATACAATATATCGGCAAGTGCGTAGGCGTCTGCACTCCATGCCCGACAAGCTACTGAGCGCTACTATAAAAACATATGTATCTTCACTTGAGCTATAAATATGTCTATTGTAATGTATTGAAAATGAAGCTCTTATTTCTATCTTGCTTAAGACATATAAAACATTTGTATTTATTAACGAATTTACGTGAAATAAACATTGATCTGAGAGAGAGTTGCTCTGTCGTTCAGTCTGTACGGGGTGGGAGCTCCGTAATTTTTAAAATACATGTATCTTCATTAGAACTTTAAATATGTCTATGGTAAAGTGTTTAAAGTGAAGCTTATATGTCTGCCTTTCTTGAGACATATAAAACATATATGTTTATTAACGAATTCACGTGAAATAAACATTGTTCTGAGAGAGAGTTGCTCGGTCGATCAATCTGTCCGGGGTTAAAGCTCGGCTATTATAAAAGTACACGTATCTTCGCTTTAAATTTAAATATGCCCATGGTAAGGTATTTAGAATGAAGCTTATATTTCTATCTTTCTTGTGACATATAAAACTCTTACGTTTATTAAGGAATCTGTGTGAAATAGGCAAGGTTCTGAGATGAATGCTGCGGTTTTCGAGCTCGACGCGCGGCAATGGACGCCTTAAACATCCAGTGGGTGTTATTGGACCCTATACCCATTTTATTTGTGGTTGGAGCCCCATACCCATTCTATGGGTGGTTGGAGCCCCATACCCATCCTGTGGGTTGTAGTGGACGCCATACTCATCCTGTGGGTGGTATTGGACCCCATACCCTTCCTGTGGATGGATGTGATCCCCATACTCATCCTGTGGGTGGATGTAACCCTCATACCCATCCTGTGGGTGGTATTGGACCCCTTTCCCACCTAACAGGCGGTAGGTGACAATATACCCATCCTAGCTATAGTTGGTATAGTAGACACAATACCGTCCTGTTTGCAGTAGTTTACCCCATAGACATTCAAATGTAACATCGTTTTCTGTTAGCGTTCCTACAAAACATTCTTTAAAGATTTTTAAAGCCGAACTATGGTATATAATATTGATTGGTGAAGCACTGTTATTCTATGTAATAATTTATAATGCTTATTATAATTTACTAAGAACAACTAATATTTCTCAAAACAAAACTACGAGCCTTCAATAGGATATAGCTGATCTGTAATATTATAAGAGCATGGACAACAGTAGGTAAATTTCACAACCCATGTGGGACCTGAAAACTACAATTTTCCTTATAATTGAACCAATCACGAATATTCTGCTATCTATGTTGACGGACGGGTACTGTGACACGTAAATTGGTACGTGAGGAAGAGTTTGGGCCTTGGTAAAAAAAGTAACTGGGAATATATCACATATTTACTAATTCATATTCAACATATTGACTTTAAGCATTAAGTCATATATGTGCTGTCTTGTGTGAGAACGGGTTGTGGGAGTGCTGGTGGTGTTGGGAGTGGTGATGGTGTGTGGAGTGGTGGTGGTGTTGGGAGTGGTGGTGGTGTTGGTATTGGGAGTGGTGGTGTTGGTATTGGGACTGGTGTTGGTGTTAGGAGTTGTGTTGGTGTAAAGAGTGGTTGTGGTGTTGTAAGTAGTGGTGGTGTTGGGAGTGGTGTTGGTGTAGGGAGTGGTGTTGGGAGTGGTGTTTGTATTGGGAGTGATGGTGGTGTTGGGAGTGGTGGTTGTGTTGGGAGTGGTTGTGGTGTTGTAACTGGTGGTGGTGTTGGGAGTGGTGGTGGTATTGGTGTTGGGAATGGTGCTGGTGTTGGGAGTGGTGGTGTTGGTGTTAGGAGTGGTGTTGGTGTTGTGAATGGTGGTGGTGTTGGGAGTGGTGTTGGTGTTAGGAGTGGTGGTGGTGTTGGGTGTAGTGATGGTGTTGGGAGTGGTGGTGGTGTTGGGAGTGGTGATGGTGTTGGGAGTGGTGGTGGTGTTGGGAGTGATGGTGGTGTTGGTGTTGGGAGTGGTGGTGGTGTTGGGAGTTGTGCTGGTGTTGGGAGTGGTGGTGGTGTTGGGAGTGGTGGTGGTGTTGGTATTGGGAGTGGTGGTGTTGGTATTGGGAATGGTGTTGGTGTAAGGAGTGGTTGTGGTGTTGGGAGTAGTGGTGGTGTTGGGAGTGGTTGTGGTGTTGTAAGTGGTGGTGGTGTTGGGAGTGGTGGTGGCGTTGGGAGTGGTGTTGGTGTTGGGAGTGGTGGTGGTGTTTGGAGTGGTGTTGGTGTTGGGAGTGGTGTTTGTATTGGGAGTGGTGGTGGTGTTGGGAGTGGTGGTGGTGTTGGGAGTGGTGGTGGTGTTGGGAGTGGTGTTGGTGTTGGGAGTGGTGGTGGTGTTGGGAGTGGTTTTGGTGTTGGGAGTGGTGGTGGTGTTGGGAGTGGTGGTGGTATTGGGAGTGGTGGTGGTGTTGGGAGTGGTTGTGGTGTTGGGAGTAGTGTTGGTATTGGGAGTGGTGGTGGTGTTGGGAGTGGTGTTGGTGATGGGAATGGTTGTGGTGTTGGGAGTGGTGGTGGTGTTGGGAGTGGTGGTGGTGTTGGTGTTGGGAATGGTGCTGGTGTTGGGAGTGGTGGTGTTGGTGTTAGGAGTGGTGTTGGTGTTGGGAATGGTGGTGGTGTTGGGAGTGGTGTTGGTGTTGGGAGTGGTGGTGGTGTTGGGAGTGGTGCTGGTGTTGGGAGTGGTGGTGGTGGTTGTGGTGTTGGGAGTTGTGGTGGTGTTGGGAGTGTTGGTGGTGTTTTGAGTGGTGTTGGTGTTGGGAGTGGTGTTGGTGTTGGAAGTGGTGATGGTGTTGGGAGTGGTGATGGTGTTGCGAATGGTGTTGGTGTTGGGAGTGGTGGTGTTGGGAGTGGTGGTGGTGTTGGGAGTGGTGGTGTTGGGAGTGGTGTATTTGATGGGAGTGGTTGTGGTGTTGGGAGTAGTGTTGGTATTGGGAGTGGTGTTGGGAGTGGTGTTGGTGATGGGAATGGTTGTGGTGTTGGGAGTGGTGGTGGTGTTGGGAGTGGTGGTGGTGTTGGTGTTGGGAGTGATGTTGGTGTTGGGATTGGTGTTGGTGTTAGGAGTGGTGTTGGGAGTGGTGGATGTGTTGGGAGTAGTGTTAGTGTTGTAAGTGGTGGTGGTGTTGGGAGTGGTGTTGGTGTAGGGAGTGGTGTTGGTGTTGGGAGTGGTGTTTGTATTGGGAGTGATGGTGGTGTTGGGAGTGGTGGTGGTGTTGGGAGTGGTGGTGGTATTCGGAGTGGTGGTGTTGGTATTTGAAATTGTGTTGGTGTTTGGAGTGGTGTTGGTGTAAGGAGTGGTTGTGGTGTTGGGAGTAGTGGTGGTGTTGGGAGTGGTGGTGGCGTTGGGAGTGGTGTCGGTTTTGGGAGTGGTGGTGGTGTTGGGAGTGGTGGTGGTGTTGGGAGTGGTGTTTGTATTGGGAGTAGTGGTGGTATTGGGAGTGGTGGTGGTGTTGGGAGTGGTGGTGGTGTTGGGAGTGGTAGTGGTGTTGGGAGTGGTGTTGGTTTTGGGAGTGGTGGTGGTGTTGGGAGTGGTGTTGGTGTTGGGAGTGGTGGTGATGTTGGGAGTGGTTTTGGTGTTGGGAGTGGTGGTGGTGTTGGGAGTGGTGGTGGTATTGGGAGTGGTGGTGGTGTTGGGAGTGGTTGTGGTGTTGGGAGTAGTGTTGGTATTGGGAGTGGTGGTGGTGTTGGGAGTGGTGTTGGTGATGGGAATGGTTGTGGTGTTGGGAGTGGTGGTGGTGTTGGGAGTGGTGGTGGTGTTGGTGTTGGGAATGGTGCTGGTGTTGGGAGTGGTGGTGTTGGTGTTAGGAGTGGTGTTGGTGTTGGGAATGGTGGTGGTGTTGGGAGTGGTGTTGGTGTTGGGAGTGGTGGTGGTGTTGGGAGTGGTGATGGTGTTGGGAGTGGTGGTGGTGTTGGGAGTGATGGTGGTGTTGGTGTTGGGAGTGGTGGTGGTGTTGGGAGTGGTGCTGGTGTTGGGAGTGGTGGTGGTGTTGGGAGTGGTGGTGGTGTTGGGAGTGGTGGTGGTGTTGGGAGTGGTGTTGGTGTTGGGAGTGGTGGTGGTGTTGGGAGTGGTGGTGGTGTTGGGAGTGGTGGTGGTGTTGGGAGTGGTTGTGGTGTTGGGAGCACTCCCAACACCACCACCACTCCCTACACCACTACAACTCCCAACACCACCACCACTCCCAACACCACCCTCACTCCCAGCACCACCACCACTCCCAATACAAACACCACTCCCAACACCAACACCACCCTCAACACCAACACCACTCCCAACGCCACCACCACTCCCAACACCACCACTACTCCCAACACCACAACCACTCCCTACACCAACACCACTCCTAACACCAACACCATTCCCAATACCAACACCACCACTCCCAATACCAACACCACCACCACTCCCAACACCACCACCACTCCCAACACCAACACCACTCCCAACACCACCACTACTCCCAACACCACTACCACTCCCAACACCACCACCACTCCCAACACCACCACCACTCCCAACACCACCACCACTCCCAATACAAACACCACTCCCAACACCAACACCACTCCCAACACCACCACCACTCCCAACACCAACACCACTCCCAACGCCACCACCACTCCCAACACCACCACCACTTACAACACCACAACCACTCCCAACACCACCACTACTCCCAACACCACAACCACTCCTTACACCAACACCACTCCTAACACCAACACGATTTCCAATACCAACACCACCACTCCGAATACCACCACCACTCCCAACACCACCACCACTCCCAACACCACCATCACTCCCAATACAAACACCACTCCCAACAACAACACCACTTCCTACACCAACACCACTCCCAACACCACCACCACTTACAACACCACAACCACTCTTTACACCAACACTACTCCTAACACCAACACCATTCCTAATACCAACACCACCACTCCCAATACCAACACCACCACCACTCCCAACACCACCACCACTCCGAACACCATCACCACTCCCAACACCACCACCACTCCCAGCACCATCACCACTCCCAACACCACCACCACTCCCAACACCAACACTACTCCCAACACCACCACCACTCCCAACACCACTCCCAACACCAATCCCAACACCAACACCACTCCCAACACCAACACCACCACCACTCCCAACACCACCACCACTCCCAACACCACAACCATTCCCATCACCAACACCACTCCCAACACCACAACCACTCCCATCACCAACACCACTCCCAACACCAACACCATTCGCAACACCATCACCACTCCCAACACCACCACCACTCAAAACACCATCACCACTCCCAACACCACCACCACTCCCAACACCATCACCACTCCCAACACCACCACCACTCCCAACACCAACACCACTCCCAACACCACCACCACTCCCAACACCACCACCACTCCCAATACAAACACCACTCCCAATACAAACACCACTCCCAACACCAACACCCCTCCCAACACCACCATCACTCCCAACACCACCACCACTCCCAACACCACCACTACTCCCAATACCAACACCACTCCCAACACCACCACCACTCCCAACACCACCACCACTCCCAACACCAACACCACTCCCAACACCACCACTCCCAACACCACATCACTCCCAACACCACCACCACTCCCAATACAAACACCACTCCCAACACCAACACCACTCCCAACACCACCACCACTCCCAACACCACCACCACTCCCAACACCAACACCACTCCCAACACCAACATCACTCCCAACACCACCACCACTCCCAACACCACCACCTCTCCCAACACCACAACCACTCCCAACACCACCACCACTCCCAACACCACCACCTCTCCCAACACCACAACCACTCCCAACACCAACACCACTCCCAACACCAACACCTCTCCCAAAACCACCACCACTCCCAACACCACCACCACTCCCAACACCACCACCACTCCCAACACCACCACCACTCCCAACACCATCACCACTCCCAACACCACCACCACACCCAAGACTACCACCACTCAAAACACCACAACCACTCACAATACCACAACCACCACTCCCAACACCACCACCACTCCCAACACCACCACCACTCCCAACACCACCACCACTCCCAACACCAAAACCACTCCCAACACCACCACCACTCCCAACACCACCACCACTCCCAACACCACCACCACTCACAACACCAACACCACTCCCAACACCTCCACCACTCCCAACACCACCACCTCTCCCGACACCACTACAACTCCCAACACCACCACCACTCCCAACACCACCCTCACTCCCAGCACCACCACCACTCCCAACACCAACACCTCCCTCAACACCAACACCACTCCCAACGCCACCACCACTCCCAACACCACCACCACTCCCAACACCAAAACCACTCCCAACACCACCACCACTCCCAACACCACCACCACTACATCACCACCACCACTCCCAACACCAACACCACTCCCAACACCACCACCACTCCCAACACCACCACCACTCCCGACACCACTACAACTCCCAACACCACCACCACTCCCAACACCACCCTCACTCCCAGCACCACCACCACTCCCAACACCAACACCTCCCTCAACACCAACACCACTCCCAACGCCACCACCACTCCCAACACCACCACTACTCACAACACCACAACCACTCCTTACACCAACACCACTCCTAACACCAACACCATTCCCAATACCAACACCACCACTCCCAATACCAACACCACCACCACTACCAACACCACCACCACTCCCAACACCACCACCACTCCCAACACCATCACCACTCCCAACACCAACACCACTCCCAACACCATCACCACTCCCAACACCACCACCACTCCCAACACCATCACCACTCCCAACACCACCACCACTCCCAACACCACCACCACTCCCAACACCACAACCACTCCCAACACCACCACCACTCCCAACACCAACACCAGTCCCAACACCATCATTACTCACAACACCACAACCACCACTCCCAACACCTACACCACTCCCAACACCAACACCACTCCCAACACTACCACCGCTCCCAACACCAACACCACTCCCAACACCAACACCACTCCCAACACCAACACCACTCCCAACCCCAACACCACTCCCAACACCACCACCACCACTCCGAACACCACCACCAGTCCCAACACCAACACCACTCCCAACACCACCACCACTCCCAACACCAACACCACTCCCAACACCACCACTCCCAACACCACCGCTACTCCCAACACCAACACCACTCCTCCCAACACCAACACCACTCCCAACACCACCACTCCCAACACCACCGCCACTCCCAACACCAACACCACTCCTCCCAACACCACCACTCCTCGCAACACCACCACCACCATTCCCAACACCAACACCACTCCCAACACCAACACCACTCCCAACACCAACAAAACTCCCAACACCACCACCACTCCCAACACCACAACCACCACCACCACTCCCAACACCAGCACCACTCCAAACACCACCACCACTCCCAACACCAACACCACCATCATTCCCAACACCACCACCACACCAGTGGTGTTGGTGTTGGAAGTCGTTGGGAGTTACAAGTACAATGTTGGGTTTCAAGATAAAACAAGTTTATTTTCTGCCTAAAACACTAATACGCTTTAGAGGTCAAGATCTGGGAAAAACCTTAAAGACTAAGAATTATAACTGATTGAGATGGACAGCATTAACTGAACTGACGTATGTTGACATTTAGGAGATAAGTTAAGTTACAAGGAGTTGATTATGTAAAACTTAGTTGCTTTTCTCTTAAACTGGGTGATAGAGGGGAAGTCTTTAACGTGATTAGGAATACATACTCACATACATACATACTTACTTATACATACATATACATATTTATTTATATATATATATATATATACAAGAAGGTACATTGGGATTGTGAGGATACATAGCATAGTAATTACATTCTAGTAAAACCACTAGTACGTGTAGCGTTACAGGCAGGTCCTTAATCTAAGAAAATTTTAAGTAGGAAAATACTTACAAAATTTATAAAAATTATAACAGGTACATAGCATGAAAAAAAAATAAAAGATGAGAGAAATTTGTTGGTATATTAAAGCACATAGGTAGCTCAGTTTGATTGCAATGACAGCTTGAATGATAGTTTAACAGAAATTAATAGGCACAATACAGTATATGGCTCCATATGTCTTCATAAAAGAAGACATCAATGAACACAGTGATAAAGTTGTTTGGATTAAGTACATAAAGATTGGAAGATTAGGTAACACAAGATACTGAGCAAATTTAAAGCTCAGTGTAGCAAACTACGAAGATGAAATTAGGTACATTTTGTTTTTGTTTTTGAATGAGGCAAAAGTTTGACAGCTTTTCAATTCACTAGGGAGTGAGTTCCATAGACTAGGTCCCCTTTTTTTGCATAAAGTGTTTACACAGATTAAGTTTAACTCTGGGGATATCAAAGACATATTTATTTCTGGTGTGGTGATAATGGGTCCTATTACATCTGTCCAGGGAGAGTTTCAGAGCATTGTTTGCATTTAAGAACAGGGTTTTGTAAATGTAGTTGACACAAGAGAATGTGTGGAAGGAGTTAATATTTAGCATGTTAAGGGATTTAAACAAAGGGGCTAAGTGTTGTCTGAAAGCAGAGTTTGTTATTATTCTGATAGCAGATTTTTGCTGGGTGATGATGGGCTTGAGTTGGTTTGCAGTGGTTGACCGCCATGCACAGATATCATAATTAAGATAGGGATAGATTAGTGCATAATATAGTGAGAGGAGAGCAGAATTAGGAACATAATATTTGATTTTGGAGAGTATACCATCTGTGTTGGAGACTTTCTTAGTTATGTGTTGAATGTAGGTGCTGAAGATGAGTCTCTTGTCGAGTCTCTTGGTGAATCTCTGGAAGTTGAGTCATATACATACATACATACATACATACATACATACATACATACATACATACATACATACATACATACATACGTACATGCATGCATACACATACATACATACATACATACATACATACATACATACATACATACATACATAAATACATACATACATACATACATACATACATACATACATACATACATACATACATACATACATACATACGAAGCTGGAAAAAGTTCAGAGGCATGCCACTAGGCTAGTCCCAGAACTAAGAGCCATGAGTTATGAGGACAGACTACGTGACCTGCACCTCACGTCGCTGGAAGACAGAAGAGCTAGGGGAGACATGATCACCACATACAAAATTCTCAGGGGAATTGACAGGCTCCCACACCCCCACGTTGACCGCAGAACGTCTAAGGTTACCTGCCTCTCTCGCTTACCAAGTGTATCCCACACACACACACACACACACACAGGGAGCCGGCCGGCCGAGCGGACAACAAGCTGGACACGTGATCCTGTGTTCCCGGGCTCGAATCCGGGCGTCGGCGAGAAACGATGGGCAGAGTTTCTTTCACCCTATGCCCCTGTTACCTAGCCGTAAATAGGTACCTGAGAGTTAGTCAGCTGTCACGGACTCCTTCTTGGGGTAAGTGTGTGTCGTGTGGAGAGAGAGAGAGAGAGAGAGAGAGAGAGAGAGAGAGAGAGAGAGAGAGAGAGAGAGAGAAATATAGTAGTAGTAGAAACAGTTGATTGACGGTTGAAAGGCGGGCCGAAAAGGCAGAGCTCAAGCCCCGCAAGCACAACTAGGTGAATTAAAGTAGGTGAATACACAAACACCCACACACACACACACACACACACACACACACACACACACACACACACACACACACACATGTATCAGATTCTTAGCATACAACATTTAAGATTTACCAATTTGTGTTACTACATAGACTCTCAATTTCACTATATTGTATAAACTTGGAACTTAAAATGTGTCAATCTGTTTCATAAATTGATAACTTTGTTAATTATCAATTAATCATTAATTTGTTCACTTATATATTTTCACATTAATATTAGCTACTGTATAGTCTTTTTTTGTTACAATATTCCAGCATTGTTAATGGACTCTAAAGCTTTAAGCTCGTACATCTGCGTCTCCAGTCCATATTTGTCTGTTCCAATTGTTTATATTGCGGTAGTAGACCCCCATACCCATCCTGTGGGTGGTAGTGGACCCCATACCCATCCTGTGGGTGGTAGTGGACCCCCATACCCATCCTGTGGGTGGTAGTGGACCCCCATACCCATCCTGTGGGTGGTAGTGGACCCCCATACCCATCCTGTGGGTGGTAGTGGACCCCCATACCCATCCTGTGGGTGGTAGTGGACCCCCATACCCATCCTGTGGGGGGTAGTGGACCCCCATACCCATCCTGTGGGTGGTAGTGGACCCCATACCTATCCTGTGGGTGGTAGTGGACCCCATACCCATCCTGCGGGTGGTAGTGGAACCCATACCCATCCTGCGGGTGGTAGTGGACCCCCATACCCATCTTGTGGGTGGTAGTGGACCCCCATACCCATCTTGAGGGTGATAGTGGACCCCATACCCATCTTGTGGGTGGTAGTGGACCCCATGCCCATCCTGCGGGTGGTAGTGGACCCCATACCCATCTTGTGGGTGGTAGTGGACCCCCATACCCATCTTGTGGGTGGTAGTGGACCCCATACCCATCTTGAGGGTGATAGTGGACCCCATACCCATCTTGAGGGTGATAGTGGACCCCCATACCCATCTTGTATGGGGAAGTGGACCCATACCCATATTGTGGGTATGGGTCCACTACCATACCCAAATCATACCCATATTGTGGGTATGGGTCCACTACCCATCTTGTGGGTGGTAGTGGATCCCATACCCATCTTGAGGGTGATAGTGGACCCCATACCCATCTTGAGGGTGATAGTGGACCCCCATACCCATCTTGTATGGGGAAGTGGACCCATACCCATATTGTGGGTATGGGTCCACTACCATACCCAAATCATACCCATATTATGGGTATGGGTCCACTACCCATCCTGCGGGTGGTAGTGGACCCCATACCCATCTTGTGGGTGGTAGTGGACCCCCATACCCATCCTGTGGGGGGTAGTGGACCCCCATACCCATCCTGTGGGTGGTAGTGGACCCCATACCCATCCTGCGGGTGGTAGTGGACCCCCATACCCATCCTGTGGGTGGTAGTGGACCCCCATACCCATCCTGTGGGTGGTAGTGGACCTCCATACCCATCTTGAGGGTGATAGTGGACCCCATACCCATCTTGAGGGTGATAGTGGACTCCCATACCCATCTTGTATGGGGAAGTGGACCCATACCCATATTGTGGGTGGTAGTGGACCCCATACCTATCCTGCGGGTGGTAGTGAACCCCATACCCATCTTGTAGGTGGTAGTGGACCCCATATCCATCTTGTTCAGTGGACCCCCATACCCTTCCTGTGGGTGATAGTGGACCCCATACCACTCTTGTGGGGTGTTAGTTGACCCAATACCCATCTTGTATTGGGAAGTGGACCCCATTGCCATATTGTGGGACGTAGTGGACCCCATACCCATCTTGTGGGTGTTAGTGGACCCCATACCCATCTTGAGGGTGGTAGTGGACCCCATACCCATTTTGTTGGTGGTAGTGGACCCCATACCCATCCTGCGGGTGGTAATGAACTCCATACCCATCTTGTAGGTGGTAATGGACCCCATACCCATCTTGTGGGTTGGTAGTGGACCCCATTCCCATCCTGTGGGTGGTAGTGGACCCCGGACCCCACACACGTCCTTTGGGTGGTAGTGGACCCCATACCTATCCTGTGAGTCGTAGTGGACCCCATACCCATCTTGTGGGTGGTAGTGTACCCAATATACTCATCCTGTTGGTGGCAGTGGACCCCATACCCATCCTTTGGGCGAAAATGGACCCCATACCCATCCTGTGGACGGTAGTGGACCCCATACCCATCGTGTGGGTGGTAGTTGACCCCATACCCATCCTGCTGGCGGCAGTTGACCCCATGTCTATCCTGTGGGCGGTACTTGACCCCATAAGCAACTTGTGGGCGGTAATGAGCCTAATACCCAGCCTGAGGGCGTTAGTGGACCCCATACGGGTCCTATGGGTGGTAGTTAACGCCCTCACCTATCCTGTGGGCGGTAGTAGACGCGATACTATGGTGTATGGTGCTTATTAATCTTGTCTAAACTACCAATCAAGCTGTCAATGCAATCAATCACAGCTACCAATGTGCTACTAGTATAGTATTACTTAGTATATTACTACTAGTATACTACTTAGTATACCTACTAATCTCCTCTATCTCATTTTTCTTTTTTCTTGCAATGTATTTTTTTATCATTTTATTAATTCTGCTTGAATTTACCTACTTGAAATTATCTGTTAGATTAAGGACCCGGAACGCTGCGCGTACTAGTGGCTTTACAAGATTGTAAATACCATGCTATGTATCCTCACAAACCCAATGTACCTTCTTGTATATAAATAAATAAATAAATAAATACTCATCCTGTGGGTGGTAGAGGACCATTTACCCATCCAGTTGATGGTAGTGGACCCCCATACCCATCCTGTTGATGATAGTACTCACCTAATTGTGCTTGTGGGGATTGGGCTCTGGCTCTTTGGTCCCGCCTCTCAACCGTCAACCAACTGATGTACAGATTCCTGAGCCTACTGGGCTCTATGAAACTGTGTATGGAGTCAGCCTCCACCACATCACTTCCTAGTGCATTCCATTTACTATCTACTCTGACACTGAAAAAGTTTTTTCTAATGTCTCTGCGGCTGATTTGGGTATTCAGCTTCCACCTGTGTCCCCATGTGCGTGTGCCACCCGTGTTAAATAATCCATCCTTGTCCACCCCTGTCAATTCCCCTGAGAATTTTGTATGTGGTGATCATGTCTCCACTAGCTCTTCTGTCTTCCAACGACGTGAGATGCAGGTCACGTAGTCTGTCCTCATTACTCATGCCTCTTAGTTCTAGGACTTGTCTAGTGGCATACCTCTGAACTTTTTCCAGCTTCGTCTTGTGCTTGACTAGAAACGGGTTCCATGCTGGGGCTGCATACTCCAGGATTGGTCTTACATATGTGGTATACAAGGTTCTGAAGGATTCCTTACACAGGTTTCTGAAAGCAGTTCTGATGTTAGCCAGCCTCGCATAGGTCACTGATGTTATTCTTTTGATGTGGGCTTCAGGAGACAGGTTTGGCGTGATATCAACTCCCAGATCTTTCTCTCTGTCCGTTTCGTGAAGGACTTCATCTCCCATTCGGTATCCAGTGACTGGCCTCCTAGTTCCTCCTCCTAGTTTCATTACCTTACATTTACTTGGGTTGAACTTTAGTAGCCATTTGTCGGACCATTCCTTCAGTTTGTCTAGATCATCTTGTAGCCTCATACTATCCTCCTCTGTCCTGATCCTCCTCATAATTTTTGCATCATCAGCAAACATCGAAAAGAACGAGTCAATTCCTTCTGGGAGATCATTTACGTATATCAGAAACCGTATAGTTCCAGGGACTGATCACTGTGGGGCTCCACTGGTGACTCCCCGCAATTCCGAGACCTCACCCCTCACGGTAACTCGCTGTCTCCTGTTGCTTAGGTACTCTCTTATCCAGTGGAGTATTTTTCCTTTCACTCCTGCCTGCATCTCCAGTTTGTGCCCTAGTCTCTTATGTGGTACTGTGTCAAAAGTTTTCTGGCAGTCCAGAAATATGCAGTCTGCCCAGCCCTCTCTCTCTCTTGCCTGATTTTTGTTGTCTGGTTATAGAACTCAATCCTGTTAGACATGATTTGCAATCTCTGAACCCATGCTGATGTTGTGTTTCATGTTCTTTTGCTCCAGATGTTCCACTTGCTTTTTTCGCACAATCTTTTCTATCATCTTGCATGGAATGCAAGTTATGGACACTGGCTTGTAGTTCAGTGCCTCCTGCCTATCACCCTTCTTGTATATTGGGACTACGTTGGCCGTCATCCAAATTTTTGGCAGTTCACCTGTTACCAGTGACTTCTTGTACACCATGGAGAGTGGTAGGCACAGAGCATCTGCTCCTTCCTTTAGAATCCATGGTGAGATTCCATCCGGGCCTATAGCCTTTGTCACATCCAAATCTAGCAGATGCTTCCTCATCTCCCCACTGGTAATCACAAACTCCTCTAGTGGTGTCTGGGTTGATATTCCTTCCCTTATCTCGGGGACTTCTCCTTGCTCTGAGGTGAAGACTTCCTGGAATTTCTTATTGAGTTCCTCGCACACTTCCTTGTCCTTTTTAGTGAATCTTTCTGCCCCTATCCTCAGTTTCATCACCTGTTCCTTCACTGTTGTTTTCCTCCTGATGTGGCTGTGCAGCAGTTTGGGTTGAGTCTTTGCCTTGCTCGCTGTGTCATTTTCATATTGCCTCTCCTGCCTCTCTTCTGACCCTGACGTATTCATTGCTGGCGCTCTGGTATCTTTCTCTGCTCTCTAGTGTTCTGTTGTTTTTATAGTTTCTTCACGCCCTTTTACTTAACTGCTTTGCTAGCTTGCAACTCTGATTAAACCATAGGCTTTTCATCTCTATTTCATTTTTTTCCTTTTGGACTGGGACGAATTTGTCTGCTGCCGCCTTACACTTCTGTGTAATGTAGTCCATCATGTCTTGAACCGTTTTTCCTCTGAGCTCTGTTTCCCAAGCTATTTCAGTTAGGAATTTTCTCATCTCATAGTTTCTCTTCCGGAATGCCGGCCTCTTGTTTTCTGGTCCCTTCCTTGAGTACATTAACCCTTCTTCGACCAAATATTCAAACAACAGTACACTGTGATCACTCATACTCCCGGGGGCTTCCAGACCGATTTCCTTTATGCCTGAATCGTTCAGAGTGAATACTAGGTCTAGTCTTGCTGGTTCATCATTGCCTCTCATTCTTGTGGGACCCTTGACATGCTGACTTAAAAAGTTTCTAGTCGTCACCTCTAGCAGTTTCGCTCCCCATGTTTCCTCACCTCCATGTGGTTCTCTGTTTTCCCAGTCCCAGATGGGATCGATTTCTACAGGCAGCAGCGGCTGCTCTCTCAATGATAATGTTAACTGCCATGTTGTTTCTGTCATACTCTTGCCTGGGTCTTCTTTCATTTTGTGATGGGTTATATATCACTTCTACTACTACTCTTCGTGCTCCCATCGTCATGGTGCCTGTTATGAAGTCTCAGAACACTTCGCAGCCCGAAATAACCATCTCCTCGAAACTCCATTCCTTTCTCATCAGTAGAGCCACTCCTTCCCTCTCTTTCCTTATTACAGTGTAGTCCTGGGGGAAACACCGCATTCGTTATGATTCCTGAGAGTTTTGTTTCTGTAAGTCCAATTACATCTGGGTTTACTTCTTGCCTTGTTTTTAATCCCATCTATTTTCGAGTACATAACCTGGCTCTTCTGTCCATTCTCAGTTTCTGTTGATTCCACTGGAGTTGGGGGGTAAGGGATGCCTGGGATGGGTGAACCTAGGAAGGAGAGCCTGGGGGGTCTGGGGTGTGAGGGGGGCTGGGAGGATCTGGAACAGGGGGGGCTAGGGGGTCTGACGTGATGCGGCTGAGGGGATCCGGGGTTGCGGGGTTAGTTGGGGCAAGGGATGGGGGAGCTGGAGGGGCATGTGGTGGTGTGGTGGAAGGTCACGGGTTGGAGTATGCTAGGTAGACTGGGGTGAGTTAACAGGGTGGTCAGGGGTTGGGGAGGGGAGGGGTGCCTGGGGAGGGGGGGCCATGAGGGAGGGGGGTGGGGTTAATGGGAAGGGCACAGGCTGGAGAAACAGGGAAGGGAATGGGGTGCAGGAACAGTGAGGGACTGGGGTAGGGGTTGGGGATGAAAAAGGGCATGGGGGGATCTGGGGTCAGGGAACATGTGGGCATGATCTGAAGGGGGACTTTACTGTCTGGGGAGGTGCAAGTAATTGGTGTGAGATGGTTGAGGGGTTGGTTGGTGGGAGGCTTCTGTTACAATTCTCCCTATGGGTACTGGCCTACTGGTGGGGGGATTCCCACTCCCCTCTGAGGTTCCTCGAGACACTGAGCTGAGACCTGTGGCTCCCATATCCCCACTCCTTTCTCTGCGTCTCCTCCTTGCTTCTGCAGCCTTCCTTCTCTCCTCCCTTGTCGTGTCCCTTTGCAGAAAGACGTCCTCGTATTACCCTAACCTCACAAGTCTGCTCTTCCTGGATAGGATTTTCTCCTTTGTTGCCTCGTTCATGAGCGCTACCCTTATCAATCGTTTCCTTTCCTTCTTGTAGACGCCCAGCCTGAAAACCTTCTCTGTGTTGCTATTTGCATCCTCCATAACCAGTCCCTCCAAGATCTCTGTCATGGTTGCTCGGTCCCTCCTCCTCCACTCCTCCCGATTGGATCCCTCTGGTTCCTGTACTCCTACAACTATAATTGTTCGTTTCCTTTCCAGCATTTGCTCAGTGCATTTTGCAGCTTCCTGTGAGGTAGCTGCTTTCATAGCTGTTGCCCATAGTGGTCCCCATACCCATCCTATGGGCAGTTCATGGGCCCAGACCTATCCTACAAGTGGTATGGGCCCCATACCCACCTAACAGGTCGTAGTGGACCCTATACCCATCCTACAGTAGGTAGTAGACACAATACCATCCTGTTTGCAGTAGTTTACCCCATAAACATTCCAATGTAACATCGTTTTCTGTTCAAGATTTTACAATACTTTCTTTAAAGATTTTTAAAGCACAAACTAGTGTAAATAATAATGATTGTTGAAGCACTTTTATTTTATGTAATGAATTATAGTGCTTATTATAATTTACTAAGAACAACTAATATTTCTCATAACAAAACTACGAGCCTTCAATAAGATGTAGCTGATCCATAATATTCTAAGAGCATGGACAATTGTAGGTCAATTTCACAACCCATGTGGGACCTGAAAACTACAATTTTCATTATAATTGAACCAATCACGACTATTCTGCTGTCTACGGCGATGGACGGGCACTATATGTGCCGTCTTGTGCGAGAGCGGGTTGTATAGTGGTGTGGTGAACCTTGTGGTCATGTATGGTGGCGTGGTGAACCTTGTGGTCATGTATGGTGGTGTGGTGAACCTTGTGGTCATGTATGGTCGTGTGGTGAACCATGTGGTCATGTATGGTGGCGTGGTGAACCTTGTGGTCATGTATGCTGGTGTGGTGAACCTTGTGGTCATGTATGGTAGTGTGGTGAACCTTATGGTCATGTATGGTGGTGTGGTGAACCATGTAGTCATGTATGGTGGTGTGGTGAACCTTGTGGTCGTGTATGCTGGCGTGGTGAACCTTGTGGTCATGTATGGTGGTGTGGTGAACCTTGTGGTCATGTATGGTTTTGTGGTGAACCTTGTGGTCATGTATGGTGGTGTGGTGAACCTTGTGGTCATGTATGGTGGTGTGGTGAACCTTGTGGTCATGTATGGTGGTGTGGTGAACCTTGTGGTCATGTATGGTGGTGTGGTGAACTTTGTGGTCATGTATGGTGGCGTGGTGAACCTTGTGGTCATGTATGGTGGTGTGGTGAACCTTGTGGTCATGTATGGTGGTGTGGTGAACCTTGTGGTCATGTATGGTGGTGTGGTGAACCTTGTGGTCATGTATGGTGGTGTGGTGAACCTTGTGGTCATGTATGGTGGTGTGGTGAACCTTGTGGTCATGTATGGTGGTGTGGTGAACCTTGTGGTCATGTATGCTAGCGTGGTGAACCTTGTGGTCATGTATGCTAGCGTGGTGAACCTTGTGGTCATGTATGGTGTGGTGAACCTTGTGGTCGTGTATGGTGGTGTGGTGAACCTTGTGGTCATGTATGGTGGTGTGGTGAACCTTGTGGTCATGTATGGTGGTGTGGTGAACCTTGTGGTCATGTATGGTGGTGTGGTGAACCTTGTGGTCATGTATGGTGGTGTGGTGAACCTTGTGGTCATGTATGCTAGCGTGGTGAACCTTGTGGTCATGTATGGTGGTGTGGTGAACCTTGTGGTCATGTATGCTAGCGTGGTGAACCTTGTGGTCATGTATGCTAGCGTGGTGAACCTTGTGGTCATGTATGGTGGTGTGGTGAACCTTGTGGTCATGTATGCTAGCGTGGTGAACCTTGTGGTCATGTATGGTGGTGTGGTGAACCTTGTGGTCATGTATGCTAGCGTGGTGAACCTTGTGGTCATGTATGGTGGTGTGATGAACCTTGTGGTCATGTATGCTGGTGTGGTGAACCTTGTGGTCATGTACTCACCTAATTGTACTCACCTAATTGTGCTTGCGGGGGTTGAGCTTTGGCTCTTTGGTCCCGCCTCTCAACTGTCAATCAACTGGTGTACAGATTCCTGAGCCTACTGGGCTCTATCATACCTACATTTGAAACTGTGTATGGAGTCAGCCTCCACCACATCACTTCCTAGTGCATTCCATTTATTAACTACTCTGACACTGAAAAAATTCTTTCTAACGTCTCTTTGGCTCATCTGGGTACTAAGTTTCCACCTGAGTCCCCTTGTTCGTGTCCCACCCGTGCTGAAGAGTTTGTCTTTGTCCACCCTGTCAATTCCCCTGAGAATTTTGTAGGTGGTTATCATGTCTCCCCTTACTCTTCTGTTTTCCAGGGATGTGAGGTTCAGCTCCTTTAGCCTTTCCTCGTAGCTCAATCCTCTCAGTTCCGGGACGAGCCTGGTGGCATACCGCTGAATCTTCTCTAACTTTGTCTTGTGTTTAACTAGGTATGGACTCCAGGCTGGAGCTGCATACTCCAGGATTGGTCTTACATAAGTGGTATACAGGGTTCTGAAAGATTCCTTACACAAGTTTCTGAAGGCAGTTCTTATGTTGGCCAGTCTAGCATATGCCGCTGATGATATTCTTTTGATGTGGGCCTCTGGGGACAGGTTCGGTGTGATATCAACCCCCAGATCCTTCTCTCTATTTGATTCTTGCAGGATTTCCCCTCCCAGATGATACCTTGTGTTCAACCTCCTGCTCCCTTCGCCTAATTTCATCACCTTACACTTTCCAGAGTTGAACTTCAGCAGCCATTTTCTAGACCATTCCTCCAGTTTATCCAGGTCATCCTGTAGTCTCTGTCTATCTTCATCCGTCTTGATTCTTCTCATAATTTTTGCATCATCAGCAAACATCGAGAGGAATGAGTCTATACCCTCTGGAAGATCGTTCACATATATTAGAAACAGGATGGGTCCAAGTACTGAGCCCTGTGGGACTCCGCTGGTGACATCTCGCCACTCTGATGTCTTCCCCCTCACCGTTACTCGCTGTTTCCTGTTGCTTAAGTACTCCCTTATCCACTGGAGCACCTTCCCTTTTACTCCTGCCTGTTGCTCCAACTTTTTTAACAGCCTTTTATGGGGTACTGTGTCGAAGGCTTTTTGGCAATCCAGGAAAATGCAGTCGGCCCACCCTTCTCTTTCCTGCCTAATTTTCGTTGCCTGGTCATAAAATTCTATTAACCCTGTGAGGCACGATTTACCATCTCTGAACCCATGTTGGTGGTGCGTTACAAAGTTATTTCCCTCCAGATGCTCTACGAGCCTTTTCCTCACGATCTTCTCCAGCACCTTGCATGGTATACAAGTTAAGGAAACTGGCCTGTAATTCAGTGCCTCTTGCCTGTCACCCTTTTTGTATATTGGGACCACGTTAGCTGTCTTCCAACTTTCTGGTAAGTCTCCTGTTTCCAGTGACCTGTTATACACCATAGAGAGTGGCACACTTAGTGCTTCTGCACCTTCCTTTAGTATCCATGGTGAGATTCTATCAGGCCCAACAGCCTTTGTCCCATCTAGCTCCAGCAGACACCTTTTGACCTCATCACTAGTGAGGTCAAATTCCTCCAAGGTTTCCAAGGTTGCCGCCTCCTCATTTAGTGCAGGGGCTTCTCCTTGTTCTATTGTGAAGACCTCCTGGAATCTCTTGTTGAGTTCTTCACACACCTCCTTGTCATTCTCTGTGTATCTGTTCTCCCCTTTCCGCAGCTTCATCACTTGTTCCTTCACTGCTGTTTTCCTCCTGATATGGCTGTGGAGCAGCTTTGGTTGGGTCTTGGCTTTACTCGCGATGTCATTTTCAAACTGTCTCTCTGCTTCCCTCCTCACTCTGATGTACTCATTTCTGGCCCTCTGGTACCTCTCCCTGCTCTCTGGTGTTCTGTTATTTCTGTAGTTTCTCCATGTTCTTTTACTCAGTTGTTTCGCTACCTTACATTCCTGGTTGAACCATGGGTTTTTCTGTTGTTTTTCGTTTTTCTCCTTTTGGACGGGGATAAACCTGTCTGCAGCTTCCTGGCACTTTTGGGTGACAATATCCATCATGACCTGCACATTCTTGTCTCTAAGTTCTGTTTCCCATGGTATTCCCATTAGGAAGTTCCTCATCTCGTCATATTTTCCTCTTCGGTAATTCAGTCTTTTCCCCTCCACTCCCATCCTTGGATAGGTTATCCCTACCTCCACCAAGTACTCAAAGGTCAGTACACTGTGGTCACTCTTTCCTATGGGGGCTTCAACTTTGACTTCCCTTATTTCTGACTCATTTAGGGTGAATATTAAGTCGAGTCTAGCTGGTTCATCATTGCCTCTCATTCTCATGTATGGTGGTGTGGTGAACTTTGTGGTCATGTATGGTGGTGTGGTGAACCTTGTGGTCATGAATGGTGGTGTGGTGAACCTTGTGGTCATGTATGGTGGTGTGGTGAACCTTGTGGTCATGCATGCTGGTGTGGTGAACCTTGTGGTCATGTATGCTAGCGTGGTGAACCTTGTGGTCATGTATGGTGGTGTGGTGAACCTTGTGGTCATGTATGCTGGTGTGGTGAACCTTGTGGTCATACATGCTGGTGTGGTGAACCTTGTGGTCATGTATGCTAGCGTGGTGAACCTTGTGGTCATGTATGGTGGTATGGTGAACCTTGTGGTCATGTATGGTCGTGTGGTGAACCATGTGGTCATGTATGCTGGCGTGGTGAACCTTGTGGTCATGTATGCTGGTGTGGTGAACCTTGTGGTCATGTATGGTAGTGTGGTGAACCTTATGGTCATGTATGGTGGTGTGGTGAACCATGTAGTCATGTATGGTGGTGTGGTGAACCTTGTGGTCGTGTATGCTGGCGTGGTGAACCTTGTGGTCATGTATGGTGGTGTGGTGAACCTTGTGGTCATGTATGGTTTTGTGGTGAACCTTGTGGTCATGTATGGTGGTGTGGTGAACCTTGTGGTCATGTATGGTGGCGTGGTGAACCTTGTGGTCATGTATGGTGGTGTGGTGAACCTTGTGGTCATGTATGGTGGTGTGGTGAACTTTGTGGTCATGTATGGTGGCGTGGTGAACCTTGTGGTCATGTATGGTGGTGTGGTGAACCTTGTGGTCATGTATGGTGGTGTGGTGAACCTTGTGGTCATGTATGGTGGTGTGGTGAACCTTGTGGTCATGTATGGTGGTGTGGTGAACCTTGTGGTCATGTATGGTGGTGTGGTGAACCTTGTGGTCATGTATGGTGGTGTGGTGAACCTTGTGGTCATGTATGGTGTGGTGAACCTTGTGGTCATGTATGCTGGTGTGGTGAACCTTGTGGTCATGTATGCTGGTGTGGTGAACCTTGTGGTCATGTATGCTGGTGTGGTGAACCTTGTGGTCATGTATGCTAGCGTGGTGAACCTTGTGGTCATGTATGGTGGTGTGGTGAACCTTGTGGTCATGTATGGTGGTGTGGTGAACCTTGTGGTCATGTATGGTGGTGTGGTGAACCTTGTGGTCATGTATGGTGGTGTGGTGAACCTTGTGGTCATGTATGGTGGTGTGGTGAACCTTGTGGTCATGTATGCTGGTGTGGTGAACCTTGTGGTCATGTATGGTGGTGTGGTGAACCATGTGGTCATGTATGGTGGTGTGGTGAACCTTGTGGTCATGTATGGTGGGGTGGTGAACTTTGTGGTCATGTATGGTGGCGTGGTGAACCTTGTGGTCATGTATGGTGGTGTGGTGAACCTTGTGGTCATGTATGGTGGTGTGGTGAACCTTGTGGTCATGTATGGTGGTGTGGTGAACCTTGTGGTCATGTATGGTGGTGTGGTGAACCTTGTGGTCATGTATGGTGGTGTGGTGAACCTTGTGGTCATGTATGGTGGTGTGGTGAACCTTGTGGTCATGTATGGTGGTGTGGTGAACCTTGTGGTCATGTATGCTAGCGTGGTGAACCTTGTGGTCATGTATGCTAGCGTGGTGAACCTTGTGGTCATGTATGGTGGTGTGGTGAACCTTGTGGTCATGTATGGTGGTGTGGTGAACCTTGTGGTCATGTATGCTGGTGTGGTGAACCTTGTGGTCATGTATGGTGGCGTGGTGAACCTTGTGGTCATGTATGGTGGTGTGGTGAACCTTGTGGTCATGTATGGTGGTGTGGTGAACCTTGTGGTCATGTATGGTGGTGTGGTGAACCTTGTGGTCCTGTATGCTAGCGTGGTGAACCTTGTGGTCATGTATGGTGGTGTGGTGAACCTTGTGGTCATGTATGGTGGTGTGGTGAACCTTGTGGTCGTGTATGGTGGTGTGGTGAACCTTGTGGTCATGTATGGTGTGGTGAACCTTGTGGTCATGTATGGTGGTGTGGTGAACCTTGTGGTCATGTATGGTGGTGTGGTGAACCTTGTGGTCATGTATGCTGGTGTGGTGAACCTTGTGGTCATGTATGCTGGTGTAGTGAACCTTGTGGTCATTTATGGTGGTGTGGTGAACCTTGTGGTCATGTATGGTGGTGTGGTGAACCTTGTGGTCATGTATGGTGGTGTGGTGAACCTTGTGGTCATGTATGGTGGTGTGGTGAACCTTGTGGTCATGTATGGTGGTGTGGTGAACCTTGTGGTCATGTATGGTGGTGTGGTGAACCTTGTGGTCCTGTATGCTAGCGTGGTGAACCTTGTGGCCATGTATGCTAGCGTGGTGAACCTTGTGGTCATGTATGCTGGTGTGGTGAACCTTGTGGTCATGTATGGTGGTGTGGTGAACCTTGTGGTCATGTATGCTAGCGTGGTGAACCTTGTGGTCATGTATGCTAGCGTGGTGAACCTTGTGGTCATGTATGCTGGTGTGGTGAACCTTGTGGTCATGTATGGTGGTGTGGTGAACCTTGTGGTCATGTATGCTAGCGTGGTGAACCTTGTGGTCATGTATGCTAGCGTGGTGAACCTTGTGGTCATGTATGCTAGCGTGGTGAACCTTGTGGTCCTGGTTGCTGGAGTGTTGATCTTTGTGGTCCTGGTTGCTGGAGTGTTGATCTTTGTGGTAGTTTACACTGGCGTGGTGGTTGTAGTTCTTACAACGCCAAAGTAGGGTTAGACATGTGGTTAATAATTGTGTGAATTGTCGGAAGTTCAACGTCATTTACAAAGTACAGCAGTAGTCTGTAATATATGAAAAACCCTGGACACTATTGTGTTGGAGACTATATATCTGTGGCCGACGTCTACAAATGAGTGTAAGAACACCTTTGTCCCCTTTGGCTGACGTTAAATACATTACCTATGGACTGGCACATGAAAATTCTAAGCAGAATGGTCACATATTGAATATATACTTTCACTTGAAAAACTATCATTCTTATGTTGAACTTTTATAATAATTTGTGTAAGAAATAACAAAAATTAAGATTATCACAGACCTTTTGTTAGACGACAATAACCGGATGATATCTGATGTACCACTAGCGCTAAACTGGCTGTTAAACCAAGAGCTATTTGCTGCTTGTTTTACCAAAACCTTATTGCTCACTGGTTTACCAAAAGCTGTAGGCAGGAGAGTTGCTAAGGATAGTTTGTCTCTAATTACTTATCACTGCACACCAGGCCACACTCTCAATGTAACCAACTATCACACTCAGGACAAGGCCCTGTGGTCACACTATTGTCAGTACCTTCAGGACACCATGTACAGTCTTCACAACAGATAAAATCAATAAAGGCTGGTAAAACCCAAAGCAAGACACTTCACTACACACGAGAACTGTTAACAGTACAATACTCACAACTACGCAGTATCCATATCGAGGCGGACGGAACGTTGAGCGACAAAAAGCGGTACCAGTGACAAAAATGTGACTTTCCTTTCTAGATTATCTTCCACAATAATGGCACAGCTGTGTGGTCTGTGCTCTCTATGTTACTGGTGATATTTATCACACACTACTGGGCCAGTTGTGTGTGCTCTGTGCTCCTTCTATGTTACTGGTGATATCTGTCACACACTACTGGGCCAGCTGTGTGTACTCTGTGCTCCCTCTATGTTACTGGTGATATCTATCACACACTACTGGGCCAGCTGTGTGTACTCTGTGCTCCCTCTATGTTACTGGTGATATCTATCACACACTACTGGGCCAGCTGTGTGTACTCTGTGCTCCCTCTATGTTACTGGTGATATCTATCACACACTACTGGGCCAGCTGTGGAGATATCTATCACACACTACTGGGCCAGCTGTGGAGATATCTATCACACACTACTAGGCCAGTTGTGTGTACTCTGTGCTCCTTCTATGTTACTGGTGACATCTATCACACACTACTGGGCCAGCTGTGGAGATATCTATCACACACCACTGGGCCAGGTGTGGAGATATCTGTCACACACTACTGGGCCAGGTGTGGAGATATCTGTCACACACTACTGGGCCAGCTGTGTGTACCTTACCTTACCTTGAGGTTACCTTGAGGTGCTTCCGGGGCTTAGCGTCCCCGCGGCCCGGTCGTCGACCAGGCCTCCTGGTTGCCGGACTGATCAACCAGGCTGTTGGACGCGGCTGCTCGCAGCCTGACGTATGAGTCACAGCGTGGTTGATCAGGTATCCTTTTGAGGTGCTTATCCAGTTCTCTCTTGAACACTGTGAGGGGTCGGCCAGTTATGCCCCTTATGTGTGAGAGAGTGTCTCTCAAGATTCTCCCACAGCTGACTGGAATGGCTCATTGCTGTGCACAGTGCACCGATCTTGTGCACAAGGTCCTATTTCTGTTAACCCTGGATAGTGACTTGGCATGTTGGGTATCTCCAGAATGCCCACTTAACCAGGAACACTTTCATAATATGGAGGCCGCCGTATGTCCAGGCAGGAAGTAGGTACAGGGAGTTAAGCATACTTGCCACCAAAGGGTCAGTGAGTACATCGGTGGTGGAGCGTGGGACAGAGGGGAGACGCTAGCGGCGTCTGACCTCTGGGGTCAACCGGCGCGATGGACAATAACAGCTATGACGTGGTCGTGACGTGTTCATGACGTCACTCCTGCTACTGTTCATCGAACGAGCTAATATGATTGGTTCCCGCCCATTTGCTGCAATGCCATTGGTCAAATTGTAATCCCCTTGTGTGTGCCACAAGACGCCATGAGCTTCAGGCATTCTTGTGAGGGATCTCAGCAAAGTGGACGTGTTCTGTTCTACCGGCCAATAGACTGAACACCGTCTATTCCTCACCGTCAACTTAACTCGGCGCCTGAAGATTATACGACACACCCGCCCAGAATCACGGGTTGTGAATATAGTATTCAGAAGCCTAAAGTGCCAATCTCCAGAGCGAAACAGACTGATATCAGGTAACCCCTGGTGACAAAGATCATTGTGAGTGACTTAGAGTGAACTACGGCAGTGCCGCCGCCTAAGTAACCTGTGTGTGACTTTACCACAGCCGCCGCCAGCCGCCACTCGTCCCGAGCGTGCACCTCAGTATCCAGTACCCCAGTACCTCTGTACTTCTGTGTCTCGAGCGCCCGCCGCCGCCCTCACACTACTACGTGACGTCACCACCTTCCTCATCGCCAGTGCCAGTCGGTGCGCGTGTGTCTGTCTGTTAAGCATACAACCCGCCCTACTGCAAGTACCCTCCGTGTCTACGAGCGAAGCCAACTGTCAGGCCACCTACGAGTGCTTGTATAAATGTGCCTGAGTGAGTGAGTGAGTAAGGAAAAGGTACCTATCTGTAAGTACAAGATTTTGTCATTGTTTTGTTGTGTCTGTGTTGATCTGAGGGATCAACCACAGTTCTCACCTTCTCATACCGGACACAGGTACAGGTGGAGACCAAGATACCCCGACGGTGTATGCGTGTTTATCTGTGTGGCACCACGACATTTCACTAGTCTGTGAATGTGTGCTTCACATACACCACACATTTAGTTATTGTGTGAGAATATTATTGTGCATGTTATTGCCTGTCCCATTGACAGTGTAGTTGTTGATTTATTGCATATCATCATTACCGAGTATCCGGTTGAAACTCTTGTGATCCCTTTGCATACCGGCAGTTAGGTTGTCGTCTTAATGATTATCTGTCAACTGTGTTAAGTTAGGTGTTTCTCCACGAGTGGATAGGAGTCGTTTAGCCAGACGTCAAGAGTCTCGCTAATATAACCATAGCTTTGCTGACACCAATCTAAAGTAAATCAAGCACCCTTTGTATTAGTGGTTAAGTTAGTAAATAAACTACTGTTAAGCTTTATGCGGTGTTTCCGTTGAACCACTTCTGAATACTGCAAACAATACTGAAGCCTTCAGCTCTAAGTGTCTTCAACACCGAGTTGCCTATAAGTCACAAACTATAAATGTGATGAGGACCCGAGGAGTCCCTTAAAGTGTTAAATCATTGAGGAGATTCCAACGATCAACGTGGAGCAGGACCAGGTGAGGCTAGTCTGAGAAGAGACCCTCAAGGACTCTAACTCGACCTTGCTCCCAGGCCCTGTACGGTTGCTCTCGTATTTTCTATTCTGCAAATTCAGACAGCTTCGTGAAGCGTCTGCCACATGTACATTGGCGACGTACGCATTGCAGTCGTGAAAGCAAGAATGAAACACCCCGCACTGTGGTGATGTCTGTCACACACTACTGGGCCAGCTGTGGTGATATCTGTCACACACTACTGTGCCAGGTGTGGAGATATCTATCACACACCACTGGGCCAGCTGTGGTGATATCTATCACACACTACTGGGCCAGCTGTGGTGATATCTGTCACACACCACTGTGCCAGGTGTGGAGATATCTATCACACACTACTGGGCCAGCTGTGGTGATATCTATCACACACTACTGGGCCAGCTGTGGTGATATCTATCACACACTATTGGGCCAGCTGTGGTGATATCTATCACACACTACTGGGCCAGCTGTGGTGATATCTATCACACACTACTGGGCCAGCTGTGTGTGCTCTGTGCTCCCTCTATGTTACTGGTGATATCTATCACACACCACTGGGCCAGCTGTGGTGATATCTATCACACACTACTGGGCCAGCTGTGGTGATATCTGTCACACACCACTGTGCCAGGTGTGGAGATATCTATCACACACTACTGGGCCAGCTGTGGAGATATCTATCACACACTACTGGGCCAGGTGTGGAGATATCTGTCACACACTACTGGGCCAGCTGTGGTGATATCTGTCACACACTACTGGGCCAGCTGTGGTGATATCTATCACACACTACTGGGCCAGCTGTGGAGATATCTATCACACACTACTGGGCCAGCTGTGTGTGCTCTGTGCTCCCTCTATGTTACTGGTGATATCTGTCACACACTACTGGGCCAGCTGTGTGTACTCTGTGCTCCCTCTATGTTACTGGTGATATCTATCACACACTACTGGGCCAGCTGTGTGCACTCTGTGCTCCCTCTATGTTACTGGTGATATCTATCACACACTACTGGGCCAGCTGTGTGTACTCTGTGCTCCCTCTATGTTACTGGTGATATCTATCACACACTACTGGGCCAGCTGTGGAGATATCTATCACACACTACTGGGCCAGCTGTGTGTACTCTGTGCTCCCTCTATGTTAGTGGTGATATCTATCACACACTACTGGGCCAGCTGTGTGTACTCTGTGCTCCCTCTATGTTACTGGTGATATCTATCACACACTACTGGGCCAGCTGTGTGCACTCTGTGCTCCCTCTATGTTAGTGGTGATATCTATCACACACTACTGGGCCAGCTGTGGAGATATCTATCACACACTACTGGGCCAGCTGTGGAGATATCTATCACACACTACTAGGCCAGCTGTGTGCACTCTGTGCTCCCTCTATGTTACTGGTGATATCTGTCACACACTACTGGGCCAGCTGTGTGCACTCTGTGCTCCCTCTATGTTAGTGCAACCCGCTCTCGCAATAACATAGTATCATTGTGGCCAAAGGCTCATAGGTCTTAAGCTACTAATGTTCATAGTTTATCTGTGGTAGATTTCCAGTTATTTCCCTATCATCAGGCACTAACCCTTTCTCACGCACCATAGTCTGTCCCATAGAACCCGTCACATCACTGTAGAGAGCGTAAGGGTCCGTTTGCTCCTATTTTAAATGATAATTGTATTTTACAGTGAAATTTCTGATGTGAAATTTACGTACTAATTTCCATGTTATTTAAGTATCATGGATACGCTACATCCAATTGAAGTAAATTATAATAAGCACTATAAATTATTACATGTAATTGTGGGGTTCTCAAAAATAATTTTTATATATAATAGTATGTGCTTTGAAAATCTAGAGAGAGTGAATTGCAGGAACGTCATCAGAAAACGATGTTAAGTTGAAATGTCTGTGAGGGTACACTACTGAAAACCAGAAAGATCTAGTGGTCCACAACATATCACACGATGTTTATGGAGTCCATTACCACCTAAAAGGATAGGTATGGGTTCCACTACCACCTGTAGGTTGGGTATGGGTCCACTACCACCAATAGGATAGGTATGGGGTCCATTACCGCCCCACGATTGGTATGGGGTGCATTACTGCCCACGACATAGGCATGAGGGCAGTAATGCACCCCATACCAATTAATGAGGGCAGTAATTGCTGCGTCCTCGGTTCCTGTCCAGAAGCGGAGGGGCTTCAAGAGATCCATAACCTTTAGGCATTTGTCTTGTATGTTTTGTAACCTTTAAATACACAATAAAGGAAAAATAAAAAAAGGGAAGGGGGTGGTAGGAGAAAAGCACACAGAAACTGTATTGGAGGGGACCTACATTCCCTCCAATGAGTTATGTGTGGTTTCCTCCGAGGCTATGGGTCCCCCTTCTTCCAGCCAGAGGTGGTACTCCCTTCCCTTTATATATATATATATATATATATATATATATAAGGCACAACTCTCCTAAACACGAGAGTGAAGTATACAACTTTAGAACACTTTCCCACCATGAGACTCGAACCCTAGCCAGCACAGAAGCCTTCCAGCAACTGGCATAACAGGTACGCCTTAACCCGCTCCACCACCTGCTCAGACCCTTAAAAGAGATGGTAATTTTGGAGTATTTATATACCCCAAAGATCAACCACCTCCCAAGAGCACTAGAGCAAGTGAGGGGTCATTTATACGTTTATTTCATCAAGTCCCTGTTAATATGGGAAGACACAGTGTCTATGCTTAAGGCACAACTCTCCTAAACACGAGAGTGAAGTATACAACTTTAGAACACTTTCCCACCAGGAGACTCGAACCCTAGCCAGCACAGAAGCCTTCCAGCAGCTGGCATAACAGGTACGCCTTAACCCGCTCCACCACCTGCTCAGACCCTTAAAAGAGATGGTAATTTCAGAGTATTTATATACCCCAAAGATCAACCACCTCCCAAGATCACTAGAGCAAGTGAGGGGTCATTAATACGTTTATTTCATCAAGTCCCTGTTAATATGGGAAGACACAGTGTCTATGCTTAAGGCACAACTCTCCTAAACACGAGAGTGAAGTATACAACTTTAGAACACTTTCCCACCAGGAGACTCGAACCCTAGCCAGCACAGAAGCCTTCCAGCAACTGGCATAACAGGTACGCCTTAACCCGCTCCACCACCTGCTCAAACCCTTAAAAGAGATGGTAATTTCGGAGTATTTATATACCCCAAAGATCAACCACCTCCCAAGAGCACTAGAGCAAGTGAGGGGTCATTTATACGTTTATTTCATCAAGTCCCTGTTAATATGGGAAGATACAGTGTCTATGCTTAAGGCACAACTCTCCTAAACATGAGAGTGAAGTATACAACTTTAGAACACTTTCCCACCAGGAGACTCGAACCCTAGCCAGCACAGAAGCCTTCCAGAAACTGGCATAACAGGTACGCCTTAACCCGCTCCACCACCTGCTCAGACCCTTAAAAGAGATGGTAATTTCGGAGTATTTATATACCCCAAAGATCAACCACCTCCCAAGAGCACTAGAGCAAGTGAGGGGTCATTTATACGTTTATTTCATCAAGTCCCTGTTAATATGGGAAGACACAGTGTCTATGCTTAAGGCACAACTCTCCTAAACACGAGAGTGAAGTATACAACTTTAGAACACTTTCCCACCAGGAGACTCGAACCCTAGCCAGCACAGAAGCCTTCCAGCAACTGGCATAACAGGTACGCCTTAACCCGAGTCTCCTGGTGGGAAAGTGTTCTAAAGTTGTATACTTCACTCTCGTGTTTAGGAGAGTTGTGCCTTAAGCATAGACACTGTGTCTTCCCATATTAACAGGGACTTGATGAAATAAACGTATAAATGACCCCTCACTTGCTCTAGTGCTCTTGGGAGGTGGTTGATCTTTGGGGTATATAAATACTCCGAAATTACCATCTCTTTTAAGGGTCTGAGCAGGTGGTGGAGCGGGTTAAGGCGTACCTGTTATGCCAGTTGCTGGAAGGCTTCTGTGCTGGCTAGGGTTCGAGTCTCCTGGTGGGAAAGTGTTCTAAAGTTGTATACTTCACTCTCGTGTTTAGGAGAGTTGTGCCTTAAGCATAGACACTGTGTCTTCCCATATTAACAGGGACTTGATGAAATAAACGTATAAATGACCCCTCACTTGCTCTAGTGCTCTTGGGAGGTGGTTGATCTTTGGGGTATATAAATACTCCGAAATTACCATCTCTTTTTAGGGTCTGAGCAGGTGGTGGAGCGGGTTAAGGCGTACCTGTTATGCCAGTTGCTGGAAGGCTTCTGTGCTGGCTAGGGTTCGAGTCTCCTGGTGGGAAAGTGTTCTAAAGTTGTATACTTCACTCTCGTGTTTAGGAGAGTTGTGCCTTAAGCATAGACACTGTGTCTTCCCATATTAACAGGGAATTGATGAAATAAACGTATAAATGACCCCTCACTTGCTCTAGTGCTCTTGGGAGGTGGTTGATCTTTGGGGTATATAAATACTCCGAAATTACCATCTCTTTTTAGGGTCTGAGCAGGTGGTAGAGCGGGTAAGGCATACCTGTTATGCCAGTTGCTGGAAGGCTTCTGTGCTGGCTAGGGTTCGAGTCTCCTGGTGGGAAAGTGTTCTAAAGTTGTATACTTCACTCTCGTGTTTAGGAGAGTTGTGCCTTAAGCATAGACACTGTGTCTTCCCATATTAACAGGGACTTGATGAAATAAACGTATAAATGACCCCTCACTTGCTCTAGTGCTCTTGGGAGGTGGTTGATCTTTGGGGTATATAAATACTCCGAAATTACCATCTCTTTTAAGGGTCTGAGCAGGTGGTGGAGCGGGTTAAGGCGTACCTGTTATGCCAGTTGCTGGAAGGCTTCTGTGCTGGCTAGGGTTCGAGTCTCCTGGTGGGAAAGTGTTCTAAAGTTGTATGTATATATATATATATATATATATATCACTAAGAACTCTTTTGACCCTGCTAGGATTCGAACCCATGCTATTCAGGATCACCCCTAAACGTACACAGTACCGTGACCACTGCACCAATGATCGTCTAGACGATCATTGGTGCGGTGGTCACGGTACTGTGTACATTTAGAGGTGATCCTGGACGGCATGGGTTTGAATCCTGGCCGGGTTAAAAGAGTTCTTAGTGATACATGGCTTACGCGTTCATGCAGCTTTATATATATATATATATATATATATATATATATATATATATATATATATATATATATATATATATATATATATATATATATATATATATATATATATATATATATATATATATATATATATATATATATATATATATATATATATATATATATATATATATATATATATATATATATATGTCGTACCTAGTAGCCAGAACGCACTTCTCAGCCTACTATGCAAGGCCCGATTTGCCTAATAAGCCAAGTTTTCATGAATTAATGTTTTTTCGACTACCTAACCTACCTAACCTAACCTAACCTAACTTTTTCGGCTACCTAACCGAACTTAACCTATAAAGATAGGTTAGGTTAGGTTAGGTAGGGTTGGTTAGGTTCGGTCATATATCTACATTAATTTTAACTCCAATAAAAAAAAATTGACCTCATACATAATGAAATGGGTAGCTTTATCATTTTATAAGAAAAAAATTAGAGAAAATATATTAATTCAGGAAAACTTGGCTTATTAGGCAAATCGGGCCTTGCATAGTAAGCTGAGAAGTGCGTTCTGGCTACTAGGTACGACATATATATATATATATATATATATATATATATATATATATATATATGTCGTACCTAGTAGCCAGAACTCACTTCTCAGCCTACTATGCAAGGCCTGATTTGCCTAATAAGCCAAGTTTTCATGAGTTAATTGTTTTTCGACGACCTAACCTACCTAACCTAACCTAACCTAACTTTCTCGGCTACCTAACCTAACCTAACCTATAGAGATAGGTTAGGTTAGGTTAGGTAGGGTTGGTTTGGTTCGGTCATATATCTACTTTAATTTTATCTCCAATAAAAAACAATTGACCTCATACATAATGAAATGGGTAGCTTTATCATTTCATAAGAAAAAAATTAGAGAAAATATATTAATTCAGGAAAACTTGGCTTATTAGGCAAATCGGGCCTTGCATAGTAGGCTGAGAAGTGAGTTCTGGCTACTAGGTACGACATATATATATATATATATATATATATATATATATATATATATATATGTCGTACCTAATAGCCAGAACGCACTTCTCAGCCTACTATTCAAGGCCCGATTTGCCTAATAAGCCAAGTTTTCATGAATTAATGTTTTTTCGTCTACCTAACCTACCTAACCTAACCTAACCTAGCTTTTTTGGCTACCTAACCTAACCTTACCTATAAATATAAGTTAGGTTAGGTTAGGTAGGGTTGGTTAGGTTCGGTCATATATCTACGTTAATTTTAACTCCAATAAAAAAAAATTGACCTCATACATAGAGAAAAGGGTTGCTTTATCATTTCATAAGAAAAAAATTATAGTAAATATATTAATTCATGAAAACTTGGCTTATTAGGCAAATCGGGCCTTGAATAGTAGGCTGAGAAGTGCGTTCTGGCTATTAGGTACGACATATATATATATATATATACATATATATATATATATATATATATATATATATATATATATATATATATATATACATATACATATATATATATATATATATATATATATATATATATATATATATATATATATATATATATATATACATATTTTATATATATATATATATATATATATATATATATATATATATATATATATATATTATTAAATATGACCGAAAAAGTAAGATTAATAATTCTAACACGAATTTTCTCAATCTTTCGTACATTACGCTTCACTGTTGGAGGTAAATCAAAAATCACTTCTCCAAAATTCATTTTTATTTCTAGTCTGACGCGACACGGGCGCGTTTCGTAAAACTTATTACATTTTCAAAGACTTCACAAATACACAACTGATTAGAACTTACGTATCTCTGATTTTATATCTACATTTGAGTGAGGTGGGAGGGGTAATGTGGCATTAACACAAGACAGAACAAGAGGGGATATTAATAGGGTATTAAAAGTATCAACACAAGACAGAACAGAAACAATGGGTATTGAATAGAAGTGTTTGTAGAAAGCCTATTGGTCCATATTTCTTGATGCTTCTATATTGGAGCGGAGTCTTGAGGTGGGTAGAATATAGTTGTGCAATAATTGGCTGTTGATTGCTGGTGTTGACTTCTTGATGTGTAGTGCCTCGCAAACGTCAAGCCGCCTGCTATCGCTGTATCTATCGATGATTTCTGTGTTGTTTACTAGGATTTCTCTGGTGATGGTTTCGTTATGGGAAGAGATTATATGTTCCTTAATGTAGCCCTGTTGCTTATGCATCGTTAAACGCCTAGAAAGAGATGTTGTTGTCTTGCCTATATACTGGGTTTTTTGGAGCTTACAGTCCCTAAGTGGGCATTTGAAGGCATAGACGACGTTAGTCTCTTTTAAAGCGTTCTGTTTTGTGTCTGGAGAGTTTCTCATGAGTAGGCTGGCCGTTTTTCTGGTTTTATAGTAAATCGTCAGTTGTATCCTCTGATTTTTGTCTGTAGGGATAACGTTTCTATTAACAATATCTTTCAGGACCCTTTCCTCCGTTTTATGAGCTGTGGAAAAGAAGTTCCTGTAAAATAGTCTAATAGGGGGTATAGGTGTTGTGTTAGTTGTCTCTTCAGAGGTTGCATGGCTTTTCACTTTCCTTCTTATGATGTCTAAGAAGGAAAGACATCATAAGAAGGAAAGTGAAAAGCCATGCAACCTCTGAAGAGACAACTAACACAACACCTATACCCCCTATTAGACTATTTTACAGGAACTTCTTTTCCACAGCTCATAAAACGGAGGAAAGGGTCCTGAAAGATATTGTTAATAGAAACGTTATCCCTACAGACAAAAATCAGAGGATACAACTGACGATTTACTATAAAACCAGAAAAACGGCCAGCCTACTCATGAGAAACTCTCCAGACACAAAACAGAACGCTTTAAAAGAGACTAACGTCGTCTATGCCTTCAAATGCCCACTTGGGGACTGTAAGCTCCAAAAAACCCAGTATATAGGCAAGACAACAACATCTCTTTCTAGGCGTTTAACGATGCATAAGCAACAGGGCTCCATTAAGGAACATATAATCTCTTCCCATAACCAAACCATCGCCAGAGAAATCCTAGTAAACAACACAGAAATCATCGATAGATACAGCGATAGCAGGCGGCTTGACGTTTGCGAGGCACTACACATCAAGAAGTCAACACCAGCAATCAACAGCCAATTATTGCACAACTATATTCTACCCACCTCAAGACTCCGCTCCAATATAGAAGCATCAAGAAATATGGACCAATAGGCTTTCTACAAACACTTCTATTCAATACCCATTGTTTCTGTTCTGTCTTGTGTTGATACTTTTAATACCCTATTAATATCCCCTCTTGTTCTGTCTTGTGTTAATGCCACATCACCCCTCCCACCTCACTCAAATGTAGATATAAAATCAGAGATACGTTCTAATCAGTTGTGTATTTGTGAAGTCTTTGAAAATGTAATAAGTTTTACGAAACGCGCCCGTGTCGCGTCAGACTAGAAATAAAAATGAATTTTGGAGAAGTGATTTTTGATTTACCTCCAACAGTGAAGAGTAATGTATGAAAGATTGAGAAAATTCGTGTTAGAATTATTAATCTTACTTTTTCGGTCATATTTAATAATATATATATATATATATATATATATATATATATATATATATATATATATATATATATATATACATATATTATATATATGCGAACAAGCCTGAATGGTCCCCAGGACATATGCAACTGAAAACTCACACCCCAGAAGTGACTCGAACCCATACTCCCAGAAGCAACGCAACTGGTATGTACAAGACGCCTTAATCCACTTGACCATCACGACCGGACATAATGAGGTGATAGCCGAGGCTATATGAACCACCCCACCGCCGGCACTCGGATAGTTATCTTGGGCATAGCATTTTACCAAATCACCTCATTCTTTGGGGCACACGTGAGGAACACAAATGCGCATTTGTGTTCCTCACGTGTGCCCCAAAGAATGAGGTGATTTGGTAAAATGCTATGCCCAAGATAACTATCCGAGTGCCGGCGGTGGGGTGGTTCATATAGCCTCGGCTATCACCTCATTATGTCCGGTCGTGATGGTCAAGTGGATTAAGGCGTCTTGTACATACCAGTTGCGTTGCTTCTGGGAGTATGGGTTCGAGTCACTTCTGGGGTGTGAGTTTTCAGTTGCATATTATATATATATATATATATATATATATATATATATATATATATATATATGTCGTACCTAGTAGCCAGAACGCACTTTTTGGCCTACTATGCAAGGCCCGATTTGCCTAATAAGCCAAATTTTCATGAATTAATATATTTTCTCTAATGTTTTTTTTATGAAATGATAAATCTAACCATTTCATTATGTATGAGGTCAATTTTTTTTATTGGAGTTTAAGTTAACGTAGATATATGACCAAACCTAACCAACCCTACCTAACCTAACCTAACCTATCTTTATAGGTTAGGTTAGGTTAGGTAGCGGAAAAAGTTAGGTTAGGTTAGGTTAGGTAGGTTAGGTAGTCGAAAAACAATTAATTCATGAAAACTTGGCTTATTAGGCAAATTGGGCCTTGCATAGTAGGCTGAGAAGTGAGTTCTGGCTACTAGGTACGACATATATATATATATATATATATATATATATATATATATATAAATGTAGGTGTTAAGGCAGTCTTCTCTATGGCTGGTGTAAATGCAAATCACATTAATATAAAGAGAAACAAAATGTTGACTGTTTGGCGGTTGTCTCCTGTGGTAAAGTGAAAGGGAAAAACACGCAAAACAAATCTTATAAATAATTAACTTTAAACAAATATAAACAAAATAAAGATAATCCCTTGGCTATGTACAGTGCGGATCAAAATATATACAAAGACAAAACACAATATAAAATAAAATAATGATTACTTTACTCTACAATAAGCAAGACAAAAATTAGTTAAAGGTGCTGAGAATAGTGGGCTGGCTGAAACCTCTACTAATATACAGGACGTAGGCTTAGATAGAAGCGTCAGCTCGAGAGCACAAGAATATTCTGAGGCCAACTGCTCGTGCAAGATTAAATATAGATGATGCAGATGGCGCTGGAGTCGCGTGAAGTCGCTGATTCACTAATGGGGAGAGTGTTGGTTTGAAGTGGTCGTTTGGTGATCGACGAGGTGGTGCGCCGACAGTGAGGGAGGGGGGGTGAGGAGAATGAGAGTAGGTAGTGTACCCCCTGTAGAGACGTCTGTTATTCCACTTATATGCTATTCTTGAATGTGGTATCATGGTGTTGCAGAAGTATAGAAGTAACGTGATGTAGGAAGGAGCAGGCTAAATCTCTCTTTAAAGAGATTACTGTCACAGATCTCCCCCAAAGCCTGCTCTTATGGGTTAAGTTACTTCATTAGACGGTAGAGTGGTAGGAGTAGCTGCCTCTACCTCGTAGACTCCGGAGAGGGCGTCTGCTATGATGTTATCCGAGCCCTTAATGAAGAATATCTCCAGGTTAAAGTTCTGTAGGTACAGAGCCCAGCGTAGAAGACGTTGATTGCTGAATTGGACTTGTTGCAGAAATTGTAAGGGATTGTGGTCTGAATAGATGGTAATGGACTGATTACCTTGTAGGTAAGGTTCGAAATGTTGAAGGTTCAGGACGATGGAGAGGAGTTCTTTTTCTATGATGCTATAGTTCCTCTGATGAGGCTTCAATTTGTAGCTGAGAGGAAGAACTTCTTCACCACTCTGTGGCATTAGAGCACCCCCTGATGCCCGTGCTACTTGCGTCGACAATGATGATGAAGGGCTTCGTAATATCTGGAGAGGCGAAAATGGGATTAGAACGTAGCAGAGACTTTAGTTGTTCAAAGGCAACGGTCTGTTGAATGGTCCAATGATACCTTTGCTTGGGGCTGGTCAGATTAATCTGTGGTGTCGCTACCGTACTGAAACTTTTTACAAACCTACGATAGTAAGATGCAAGGCCAAGGAAGCGCAGGAGCTGCTTCCTGGTTGAAGGTTGTGGGTAATGCTGAATGGCATGAGTATGAATGTCTAAAGGAGCTAGGCTGCCATTTCCTATCACATGACCAAGATAACGCACATTACCTTTAGCAAAGGCGGACTTGCCCAAGTTGATGGTAAAGCCATTTGTCAGGAGCTTGGAGAACAATCGTTGCAGCTGGAGCAGATGTTCGTTCCAGGTGTCAGTTGCCACAATGATGTCATCCAAGTAGGCGTAGGTGTGATCTAGGCCATGGATGACGCAGTTGACAGCTCGCTGGAAGGTGGCCGGGGCATTACACAGTCCAAAAGGAAGGCGTTCATATCTGTACAGGCCAAAAGGAGTGATGAAGGCAGATATTTCCTTAGCCCGCTCTGTGAGACTAATCTGATAGTAGCCCTTTAACAAGTCAATCTGGGAAAGATAAGTAGCATTACCTACGGCGTCAAGGATATCATCTATACGAGGTAAAGGGTAAGCATCCTTGACGGTCACGAGGTTCAGTTTCCTATAGTTTGTACATAATCGTACTTTACCGTGAGGTTTCGGCACTAAGATGCAGGGTGAGGTCCAAGGGGACTCACAAGGGGTGGCCAGCCCATGATCCAGAAGGTACTGTACCTCAGCACGCATAACTTCCTTTTTGTACAGGCTGATGCGGTAGAAGGGTTGACGAATCGGCCGGGTATCAGGAAAGTAGCTGGATGTCGTGTTGAACCACATTACATTCCTGGGAATATAATGTGGTTCAACTTCTGAACAACTTCACTGAACAACTTCTGACGTTCTTGGAATACTCTGTATTCCAATACTCTGACATGTATGGAGCCGGTCGGCCGAGCGGACAGCACGCTGGACTTGTGATCCTGTGGTCCCGGGTTCGATCCCGGGCGCCGGCGAGAAACAATGGGCAGAGTTTCTTTCCACCCTATGCCCCTGTTACCTAGCAGTAAAATAGGTACCTGAGTGTTAGTCAGCTGTCACGGGCTGCTTCCTGGGGGTGGAGGCCTGGTCGAGGACCGGGCCGCGGGGACACTAAAAAGCCCCGAAATCATCTCAAGATAACCTCAAGATAACCTCTGATGAGAGGAGCACTGTTACAGTCCTGCAAATATTTAGGAAGATCTGTAAGAATTTCCGAGTTGGAAGGTACTAACTCAGAGTTAGTGCTTCCAGGAGGAGAAGCAGGGAAGGTCTCACTGTGGAAGTATGGATCTTGAAAAGGGGAGAGAGATACTAACACAGTGGGGGGTGTACCTTTATACTTCTTCAAAAGATTGACGTGGCACAACTGGGTCCTCCGCCGCCTATCTGGAGTCTCAAGAACGTAGTTGTGGTTGTTTCTGCACTCCTTGATGCGGTAAGGTCCTGAAAACTTATTTTGCAATGGAGTACCAGGGATCGGAAAATATGCTAAAACGAAGTCTCCTGCTTTAAATTTCCTGATTTTACTATGTTTGTCAAAATGAGTCTTCATTCTATCTTGAGCTTTTAATAAATTATCGTTGGCAAATTTATGCACTCGCTCTAGAATGTGCTTTAAGTTTTGAAGAAACTGGGGCACATACTGAGGGTCACTGAAGGTGGCATTACGTAGAGAGTCTTTAAAAGCTTTAAGAGGAGTACGGCACTTACGTCCGTAGAGCATCTCATAAGGAGACACTCCTAGAGACTCATTTGGGAGACTTCTGAAAATACACATGATGATGTCGAGTTGATTTTCTTTTCAGTCTTTCATAGTTTCATTGCAAAATTTCTTAAGGAGTGATTTTATAGTTTGGTGACTACGTTCAAGAGAACCCTGTGAAGCAGGATGATAGGGGCTGGACAATACCTGAGTAATGTTGAATTCTTCCAGTGTCTTCTTGAAGAGATCACTGGTGAAGTTGGTGCCACAGTCACTTTGAATCTCCCGAAGGAAACCATATTGTGTAAAGATCTTCAACAGTTGTTTCACCACAGTAGCAGCCGTAATGTTCTTTACAGGAACTGCTATGGGGAATCTGGTATTTGGACACAGGATAGTTAGTATATAAGCGTTGCCAGAACTGGTCCGGGGTAAAGGACCAACACAGTCTATGATGAGTCTGTGAAAGGGTTCCGAAGGCACCGGGATAGGAATCAAGGGAGCCTTGGGAAAAGAGATGTTGGGTTTTCCTGCCATCTGACATGTATGACAGTGTTGTACATAAGTTTTTACATCCTGAATCATACCTGGCCAGTAATAGTCTTGTCTGATTCCGTGATAGGTTTTATTAAAACCGTAGTGAGAAAGCGCTCCATGGGCCAGGTGTAGAATATCGGGTCGTAGGCTGGTGGGAACTACTAGTTGGTCGACATTAGCCCAATCGTCATCCTCCGTTAGTTTACTGGGTCGGTACCTGCGGTACAGCAATTGGTTCTCTATAAAGAACCCAGGAATACTATCAGATTGAGTCTCGGCCTGGAAGAATAATGGTGTTAATGAGGGATCCTCCCTCTGCAACTTACGGAACTCCAGCATAGTAAGATTCGGTGGCAGATTCTGATGGACAAGGGCAAACACCAGCAAATTTGAATACATTTACTGGACAAGGCACATGGACAATACATATACACATATAATAATATATATCTCCAACACTCTAAACTATTGTAGTCAGGTTGCACTCCAATACCATCAGGACTCTATCATCTGCTTATCAAGTGGTATCCTAACTCCTGACTCACCACCTAATAATACCAACCTCATCAAGTAGGTCAAGTCTTATAAGACAATATTGCACTATCAGCCTCACCAAGTGGGTAAATCATGCAGTACAATATGATATGGCGCTACCAACTCTGGAACATATAAATATCTGCAGGCAATTCAGCCTATGGCTATAATTTTATAAACATCAACATAAATATTCCCTGATAAACAACAATGATCAATCAATCACCCTATCAGTCCTAGAACACATGTATGTCACTGCAGGTAATCCAGCCTGCGGTCATAACTCTATATTTAAGTAAAAGTACTTCTTGGAACAAAAATAGTAATCAGTCATACACCTTTCACTGCGTCTTGCACGCTAATGGCAAAAAACACTCTACCAACTCCCTACAATTAGTCAACTAGAACTTCCCGTCCACATCTGGAAGTTCACTACCCTGACATCATCAGGTTCTTCCGGGTTTATCTTCCAGGATCCTCCGCAGCTCTTCCAGGCCGCTACACCATGAAGTCTTCCTTGAGCAACAATGGTGCTTCACCATTGGTATCACAAAAGCGTGTGAAACTTCATTCTACTACTCCTCTTCTCACAGCTTGAGGTTCTTTTCCTCACTATATGCCTGCTCTCCCACAGAGCTTAGTACCTTCCACAATCTTGGAGTCTCATCAACTACTCCCTCTCTGCTGGCTTCGACGTTCTCAGCAACTTCTTCCCTAGACAAACCTGCAACCCATTGACACGCCAATAAAAATGTTTCCCTATGAACACATAAACGAAATAAACCACACAATATGTTTACACCCAACATCTTTCTGCTCTATTCATGCTGTGAGTGTGGACTGACGTTTGGGCTGGTCCATCCTCCGCCCGGCCCAGCGGCCCTCGAGGCAGCTGTCCTTCTCAGTTGCCCTCCAGTGGTCGGAGTGGACAAACATCGCTCCACCCTCCAGGATGTTCTTCCATCTTTACTCTCTTATTTTAGGTCTTCTGCCTTAATAACTTATGCCTGATGTATCAATAAACATTCGTTACGACCGCTGGGCACACTATCAGCTATAGGCAATCACTGTAAACTGGTTAAAATTATGCTTACCACAAAAAGGTCTCCTGCAGGGCGCTCCTCGATGGGGCGGCGACACTTAGGGCGCCTCAGGCTACCCCCAGAACTGCTTTAACTGCTCCCTCAACACCTTCTGCAGTTCCTGACTTGAACTGACACGCCTCCGAACTTATTCCTCAGTCGAGACGTGTGTCCACTTCCTTCCTCTTGAAGGTATATCAAACAGGGGTTCCTCTCTAACAAGGGGTCAAACGGAGCACGCCCTCCCCTCACGATTTCTTCAGCTCAAGTGAGCTCAAGCTCCTCTCAAGCGAGCCTAACGCCTCCAGCAAACTCGCCACATCTTATATCAAGTCGTTTACTTATTTTCTTATTCACTGTCCACATTCTTAAATTATCTATCAAACCCAACCAATTATTTTACATATGAACCTTCATGTCTATATTTCTTTGACCTCCTAGTCAGGTCAGGCCTAATAGAATAATTCTCAAAGGGGAGACTCGTTTTTCGGCTACCTAGGATCATAACACTCCCTCCCCCTTGTTTTTGAGAATTATTCCAGTGGCTAGGCTCGAGATAACGCATCAGCCACTACATTGTCTCGTCCTCTTATGTGCTTTATCATCAGGTCATACTCTTGGAGCAATAAAAACCACCTGGTTAACCTCTGGTTCGCATTCTTCACTTTTCTCAGGAAAACTAGGGAATTATGGTCTGTATACACCGTCACTGGGTCTCCTCCCCCCTCACATACACTTCAAAATGTTTCAATGCCATCACCAGTGCTAAGGTCTCTTTCTCGACCGTACTATACGACCTCTGGTGTTTAACGAACTTCTTCGAGAAAAAGGACACGGGGCAATAAATTCCATCACTCAGCTGCGTCAATACAGCTCCATCCCCTATATCACTGGCATCTACAAATGACGTATACGGCACTTCAAAATTAGGCGACACTAGTACAGGCGCCTCGGTCAAAAGTCTTTTGGTCTTTTCAAACGCTTCTTGTGCTGTTCCATTCCACTCTCACTTCATGCTCTTTGATAGCAAACTCATCATAGGAGCGGCTACAGTGGAGAAATTTTTGCACAAGGTATCTCAACAATTCTTTCTTACTCCTGGGTACTGGGAAGTTGTCGATGGCCTCTACCTTTGTTCTTACCGGAGCAACCTCACCTTGCCCTACTATATATCCAAGGTACTCCAGGCGGGCTCTTCCAAACTCTCTTTTTGCTAAGTTGATCGTCATGTTGGCCTTCTCCAATCGATCGAACAAATTTAAAGGTCAATCCACGTGATCCTTCCAGGAATCAGCGATCACTATGATATCATCGATGTACACTGCACATCCTTTGTAATACCTAATTCATTACTCGTTGGAAACAACAGCCACTATTCTTCATTCCGAACGATACCACTTTATACTGGTACAAGCCGTCGGGTGTCGCGAACGCTGAAACCCTCTTGGCTTCCTAGGACAGGGAAATCTGGTAGTATCCCTTCACAGGTCTATTTTTGAGACATACCGCGCACTCCCAATCCGATCTAGGCAATCATCTATGAGTGGTATCAGGAACGAGTCAGCGACTGTGGCTGCATTCACTTTCCTGTAATCGGTGCAGAACCATTACGTACCATCACTCTTCTTTACGAGGAGGCGTGGTGAACCCCAGTCACTGTCGCTAACCTCTGCCTAGTCGTTATCTAGCAAATACTTTACTTCTGCTCTCATCGCCGCTGCTTTCTCTGGGTTAACTCTGTAAGGGTGCTGCTTGATGGGGTCTGCACTCCCTACATTTACTTCATGCACCGTTCCGCGGTGTTTTCTGGGCACGTCCGTGAATAACGACTTATTCCTCCGGAGGATCTCCACTAGTTCCTGGCATTGGTCATCCTCCAAATGACCCAGACGCTCACTAATCTTGGCCAGGCTTTCCGTATTCGATATCTTCGCGCCATCGGCCGTCTCTAACTTACCGTTATCCTCCTCTATTCCTTTGCCGTCTCCCACACAAAGCACAGCCGTCTGCGATGGGGTTTCCATCTGTTCATCTTCGCCTAGAGGTTATCTCTGTCATAGTACTTCTTTATCATGTTCACGTGGCAAACCTGTGACTTCCTCGGACGATCTGGGATATGTATTACATAATTCACATCCCCTAGCGCCTTCTGGATGCTATACGATTTTGCTTTCACAAAATCTCAACTCGTATATACTTCCTTTTGCCGGCAGGAGGACTAACACCTGATCTCCTTCCTGAAATCTCCTGTCCTTTGCCTTCCTGTCGTGATATCTGACCATCTTTGGTCAGGACGGGCTTTGGACGTTGTCAGATTTTCCTTGGCCAAATCTCTGGCCCTAGAGAGTCACTTTCTAAAAGTCTTTTTATATTGACCCACATCCACCTTCTGCCTATCGTCGGTGAGCTGCTCCTTCAGTGCACCCATTGGGCTCCTCACTGAGTGTCCGTACACCAAATGAAATGGGGTGAATCCCAGTGGTTCCACTACCGCATCCTTGATGGCAAACAACACGGATGGTAATGCCACGTCTCACTTACTCCCTACTTCAGCGCAGTATACCCTCAACAAGCTCTTTAGCGTTCCATGGAAATGCTCCAACGCTCCCAGCGACTAAGGGTGATGCGGTGACGAGCGCACTTGCTCTACCCTCCATCCTTTCACAGTTTCCCTAAACAACTTCTACTGGAAGACGCTCCACTGGTCCGTCTGGATTACCTTGGGCATGCCTACCCACGCAATGTAGTTCTGTAGTCTATTCAGAACGGCTCGTGACATCACTCTTCTCAGGGGGATCGCATCGGGGAAACGGGTGGCTGTGCACATTATGGTCAGTAAATACTCGTAGCCTTTTCTGGTTCTTGGCAACGGACCTACACAGTCTATCAAGACCCTCTCAAAAGGCTCACCAAACGCTGGTATGGGCTTTAAAGGTGCCTTCGGTATAGCTGGAGCCGGCTTACCTGCACATTGGCATGCCTAACATGTCCTACAATACCTCTTTACATCCTTCCACACGTTCGGCCAGTAGAAGTGCTCCTGCACCTTATTTAAGGTCTTCTTCACCCCTAAGTGCCCTGCCATATCTACGGAGTGGGCTAGTTCTAGCACTGCCATCCTGAACTCCTTTGGCACTAACACTTGGTGCTTCTCTAACCATACCTTATCTGCGCCGGCTTTGTCGGGTCGCCACTTCCTCATTAGTACGTCATTGTCTAAGTAGTAATACACGGGGGACTTCGGACATGAGTTTCCCCCTCTCGCCTCCCTGATTAGATCTATAAACCCCTCTTTCTGTCCCCTAATCAGGTTCGCTCAGTTCACGCTGAACCGTTCAGGTAGGGTCATCTTCACTTCCTGTCTCCTCAAATCTTCCTTTTTCTGAGCTGGACCTTCACCGAACAACCCAGACATGTCCACGTTGACCTCCCTTGGTGGAGTCGACACTGCTACATCATCTCCAGTGTCATCCTCGGCGGCTACATCCAACTCTGTCACTACTCAGGCCGGATATACAATGACTTGACTGTCCTCTGCTTCATCTTCGAGGATGTTGACTAGGACAAGTACCGCAGACATTCTGGTACTCCTCC